>JAGEOH010001210.1:5000-12500 GCA_032207245.1 Pardosa pseudoannulata
TTGGAGGACGTACTCTTGGGTGTCTCTGGAACCCGTGGTTGTGGTAGAGCAGACCATGAATGCTACAGCGTATCTGAACATCATTGCGGACCAGTTTCACCCTTACATAGCCTGTGTTTTTCCACCTGGAAATGGAATGTTCCAACAGGACAACTCCCCGTGTCACAAGGTTAAAATTGTGTTGGATTGGTTCCAGGAACATGATGCTAAATTCCAATTAATGTCCTGGCCGCCTATCTCACCGGATCTCAATCCGATAGAACACATTTGGGATGCCATGGGACGGCAGCTCAGAGTTCAAAGACCACCAATTCGCAATAACTCGGATTTGCGTAACCGTTGCTTAAAATTCTGGTACAATCTGTCTTCGGCCATCTATCAAGGACTTGCGGCATCCATGCCAAGGAGGATTGAAGGTGTATTGCGTGCCAAAGGTGGGCCAACTCGTTATTGATAGGTGGTCATAATGTTTTAGCTCTTGAGTGTATATATATATGTCTATATATGTATTTCTATATAATATATATATGCATATAATATATAAAACTTCTTACACATAAAATATCTATTTTAAATTTTCTTTCCCCCCTTTTCATCTATAATTCCTCTTTTATCAGCTGTGAAATGTCAGATATAAAGGCGTATTTTCCGACTTAAATTTTTTCCACTCTTCTTCCAAAGTTAATTCTAGAATAAAAGCCAATTTTGAATAATCTAACTCTCTTGTGAATGAAGTCACATCATTCCCTCGCTCTGAAGCTGGCATTGCAGACAAAAAGCAAATTCTTATAGCATTCGAGGCAAAGATCTTAACACATTGTATGCGAGACAAGTACTAGTACGTTTTCTGTCGATTGATACTTGAGCGAGGACACGTATTAGTACGGGTTAGTTTAACAACATGGTTTGTTTGTGGGTACAAAAATAACGGTGTACACAGGAAAACGAAGTAGAATATTCTTGTCTACTATATAGATTCTGGAAAAATTTAGGCAAAAAAATAATTAGTTTTTAAATCAGTCGATGTGGGACAACAGAACGGGAAGGTTGATTAAAAATCAATTTAGATTTAAAATTAACTTTTTATTTATCTTTGCGAAATGGTATTATATATATGTATATTTATATATTATATGTTATATATATATATTTATATAGTATATGTATATATGTATTTATATATATATATATATATGTATATGTATATATATATATATATATGTATATATATGTATATATATATATATATATGTATATATATATAATATATATATATATATATATAATATATATATATATATATATATATATATATATGTATATGTATATATATATATATATGTATATGTATATATATATATATATGTATATATATTATATATATGTATATATATATATATATATATATATATATATATATATATATAACAAATGTATATATATATATATTTATATAGTATATGTATATATGTATTTATATATACATTTGTTTATTTGTCTACTTATATATTTGTTTATATTTTTCAATATAAAATACGAAAAGTTGGTTAAAAAATTAAATAATTTTCGATCTATTGAGAATTAACTGAATGACTAAATTTACACGCAAAGCGACCGCTCCCGGTATAATTCCTCTGTGAAATGTACCCGTACACAATGTGTTAACTTATACAGAAAAACAATTTTATCCTCAAATTTAAAGTTCCACAACGTTGGATTTTGCTTTTTTTAATGGAGCTACAACTGCAATCCGATTAGGACTTCTAACTGCCCATTGAGCTCGGGCAATTCAAACAATATGGTATAATATCTCGTGTAAACTTTTAAAGATTGCATACATATATGTAATATATCACACTTATTGTTCATAAAACACATACCTGAAATCCTTCTTATTCTCCTTCTCATTTTACAATTCTTTTTTCCGATTGAACTACCTCGGCTCCAACTCATGTTAGAAATAATGAATTGTTTAGCTATTTTTAAAGCTGCTAGAAAAAGCAGCTGTCTTATTTTAACACATTCCGTACAGATCACGAGATTCCTTGTTTTTTTTTAATCTTAATACTTCATTCCTTTTTTCCTCTAATTTCTCTATTTTATTTCTATTTCTTTTGTAATTATAAAGACATTGCCGACAAAAAGCATAATCTTGTAGCATTCGATGCAAAGATCTTAACATATAAAAACGAACAGTTTTTATCCTGAAATTTAAAGTTCCACAACGTTCGACTTTGCTTTCTTTAAAGGAGCCACAGCTCAGTAAGATTATGACTTCTAAAACCTCAGTTAGCTCGGACTGTTCAAATGGCATAGTTTCTAGTGTAATCTTTGAAAGATTACATGCATATATATAATATATTAAAATTATAAATTGTCCATAAAATAGATAAATGAATTTATTCTTATTCTCCTTCTCATTTTTCAATTTTTATGCCGATTGACCTACTACCGCTACAACTCATGTGTGTAATGTGAATTATTTAGCTATAAGCTGCTTAAAAAAGCAGGTGTCTTATTTTAACACATTCCGTACAGGTCACGACATTTCTTAGTTTTATTAATCGTAATACTTCATTCATTTTTTTCTCTAATTTTTCTATTTTATTTGTATTTTTCTTTTGTAATTCTAAGGTTAATTTAATATATTCCTTTTTCTTTTTCTCATTTTGATTTATTTTTGCCTACTTCTTCATCTTATTTTTACATTTCTAAAATTTACTAGTGATTTCTCCATATGAAGTGTAGTTTTTAACATTTTATTTAAGCACTCTATTAAAGCACGATCAGACATATTGACTTTGCACTAGAAAAATTCTAAATAAAAACGATTTTTTTTCAAAATAGTAGAATACTTCTCACCAAATAAACTGACATTAAAAATATCAGCCAGAAAACACCAATGGGCTATAACATCATAAGCAACAATCACTGATTAACTTTCGAGTCACCTTCTAGAATTCAGTTTTAATTGTTGTTGTTCGTTTACTGAAAGTACAAATACTGCAAAATCAAACAGTGTCAAAAACTTTAAAAAATATATTGAAAAATTTGTTATTTGTTCAGCTATATCCGTAGATAATAGAAATAGTTCAGATAATTAGAATTAAGAAATAAATTATTCTTTATGGTATCTTAAATGGTGGTCTTTTAGACCAGTTCTGGAACAGAATAAACAGTAATAATTTTCATGAGTTTCAACCGTGTAACACTTCACCTTTATTACGCATTCCAGATATTTCAGTTTGGCGAGATCATCGTATGTTATGTCACCTTCCGGTACTACAGATTCAACCTCGCAGTAGGCTTGTTCTTGCACTTCGGGATGAGTAACCAGAGCATAGAGGCACCATAGCATGGTGACAGCAATCGTGTCGTAACCCTGAAAAAAATAAGTACGGTTTTAATGTAGTATTACTAAAAAATAAGCAACACAAGTTCAAAAAGATCAGAGACTGTTCTTTCAGTAGATTTAAGAATTCTAATTATATTTTCTCAGCGTTTTCGGGTTTAAGTCATTTGAATCGTACGCTTAGTTAGCATTTGCTTGCATTTTTAATTCGTTTAATTGAAGTAAGCTAACATTTACAGAAACATATTAGCTTACAGGGAATTATATCTAGGTTTTTAATAAAATTCAGTTCTTACCGCAGATGTGAAGTTAAACAAATGATCTCGGACGTCCCGCTCAGTGAAACTGGAGTTCTGGAGGTGAAGATTGAAGATAATGTTTCCGCATGTGTTTATAGTCTGTGAACTTGCTTTTTGACGATCTGCAGTAAATTCATTTATGATCTGAGGAATAGAAGTCAAAAAGCATTTACTTCTCAAGGTAACCCATTACCTTCTGAATATATATCGATGAATATGTTGAATTTAAGTTGTTAAGTGGATCGAATTTCGGCGCTGGACTATTAGTCGCATACTTGAATATTAGTATACGGCCACTTCCTATTAAAACATATTATCTGTAGATTATCGTTTAGAATGACGATTAGAACACTTATTATTATGTTTTTATGACTTTTACATATAGTTGAGAATGCATAGAAGCTATCTATTACATTGGATAACTGCTCCATGTAGCTGACAATATCTAGAAGCTTACTATTACATTTTATGACTGCTCCATGTAAATGACACGGCATAGAAGCTTATTACTAGTTTTTATGACTGTACCATATAGTTAACAATGCTTAGAAATATACTATTACATTTTATGATTGGTCTATGTATGTGACATTGCATAGAAGCTTACAATTATATTTCTATGACTGCTTTACGTAAGTGATAATGCATAGAAGCTTACTATTATGTTTTATGACGACTCCATGATATGAGTTGACAACGCATAAAAGCTTATTAATAATTTTTTATGACTTCTATGTGTAGAAGACAATGCATAGAAGCTTAGGGGAAAGTGGGACACCTTGGGACATAGCCCATCTTGGGACACCTTTATTTTCAGGCTTTAATTTGCAGCCAGGAATTAGTGCTCATGTGTATTGTTAGATGACATTACTCTTCACTTCTCAAAGAATTTTGAAGAAGATAGTGCTTATAGGTAAGGAACGATTTCATTTTCTTTATTTTGAATAACCCAAAATTACATCAATGCACATTTTAAAAAGTAATTTTTTTGAAAAAAATTAAAAAAAAAGTGTATTGTTATGAAAAAAAATTTATTTATTATTATTTCTATGCTAATAAATAAACTGCATTGTTAAACCTAACTGTATAGTAGTTACCAAAAGATACTAAGTAAAATGGGGCACGTTGAGACACACATAGATGGGGCACCTTGGGACACTTTAAAAGTGTAAACAAATATCAATTCAAGCAAAATAATTAATATTTTGGTTCCTAATTTTTAATTGATGATTTAACATGTCAAAATATTAATTTATTAACCTTTTTTTGTTTCAGAAAAAAATGGTGAGAACAACATAAACAAACATAAAGTATTCTGCTGTAAATGCATATGCTTGAATACTTAAATTCAAAATCAAATCTGAATCCACAACAGGCTTTAAATACCAATCAAATATAAAAAGTTGCCAAATTTTTAGTGAAGAAGAAGAGATAATGTTAGTCATTTATTACAAGGCTTCAAAACTTCAATATGAGATAACAATACGTGAAGTTAGAACTCTTGTATTTCAGTTTGCTCTAGCTTCTAATAAAAGTATTTTGCCAAATTGGATTCGAGAAGAAAAAGCTCGTATAGACTGGTAAGTTGGCTTCATGAAAAGACATGCTAAATCTATTTCTATTCAAAAACCCGAAGCTACCAGTCTTTTAAGATCTACAAGTTTCAGGGTAACAAAGGTACATAAAAATCTGAGTTTTCATCAAGAAGCACAGATGAAGATAAAGTATTAAAACAATGGGAAAAAATTCCTGTAGGAGACTATGCACTAATAAAATTTGCAGGTAAAAGAAGCATTGTTACATTTGTAGGTCACAATGATAATTAAAACACCAGAGAGTATGAAATATCTTTTTTGAGAAGAGACCAAGATGGATGGTTATTTTTTTATCCTAACAAAGAAGACAAATCCTTTGTAGAAAAAACTGATATTCTTGTGAAGTTGAACACTCCTAAAGAAACAATAGGCCAAAGGTGCATTTTGTTAGATTTTAAAGAAGAAGAATTTTCTGGCATCAAATATAAAATTTGTTAAAAATAATGTATTAACTTGAACAATTTTCAGCCATTTCTCTTTTATAACAGTTAATAAAAACAATTTGAACAGTATTTTGTATTTGTTATTTAGTGTCCCAACCTACCCCATACAGTGGGGTAGATTGGGACATTGGAGAGGTATTTTATTTCTTTTATTACTCTTTAACTAAATGAGATATTAAGTAGATTTAATGTTTATAAGAAGCAGATATGATGTTAATATATGCATGAATACTTATTTTTTTTTTAACTAGCTTTAAAAAAATTCATAAAAATGTTTTACTGGAAAGTGTTCTAAGGTGCCCCGGTCTCCCCAACTATTACATTGGATAACTACATCATGTAATTGACAATTCATAGAAGTTTTCAATTATATTTTCGACTGTTCCATGTAGTTGACATTGCATAGAAGATTACTATCATATGTTTATGATAACTCCTTGTAAAAACGAAATAGTAAGCTTCTATGCATTACCTCACCATATCGTACAACAGTAGATTTGACATAGAGGCCCAGATCCAAGCAGTTTAGATAATGCCCTAATGTACTATTGACTAAAAGAACACTTCTATTGTGCTATTTCAAGTCCCGTCCATGTTAGTACTTCAATAATCAGTATGCAGCTTGGAACTATTTAAAAATCCATTTTAACTTTTCCTATAAGCCCTGGAAAACTATAGTGAAAGTTATTGAAGCTGTGATAAATTGCCAGAAAGTTTTTAACACGTATTTACTTAATTCGTTATTAGTTATATTTTTTCACTAATTTCTCTTTTACGTTTTACAGATGTCAGTTTAAATTAAACAATATTTTAAACATGTCTAAACAAGAACTAAAGCAAAAGGCTTTTTTCATACAAAACTCCTTGACAAGGAGAAAGCTCAACAACTAGCAGTAAAAAAATGCAGTCGGACCGACATTGAAAAAAAGTCACCAGTCTAATTGAAACTTTATTCCAGAGACGACAGACAAAGAAAAGCCACAGAGATCACTGTGATCGAACAGAGGTGCACCCAAGAGCGAAGACAAAAAGAATTTTCCCACGGTAAAAAAAAAACCTTAATAAGCGAATTAAATGCAAGATCAGTAAAAACTCGGAGCCATTTGCCGGCGACAGCTGGGAAACGTGCTGAATAGACAGAAAGTTTGCATTTTTAGGATAGAAAGCTTTGGGGAGAATGTTAAGTGCAAAACACTCCTTTGATTAAACTATTTAGAGGCTGGGAAAAGTGTTTAGAGGAATTATAATGGGAGAGAGGAGGTTTTTAAGAAAATATTAAAGTTAAGTAATTTGGATATATTACATATATATACGAGTAATTTATGAGACATCCGAATGAGATTTTCTGCAAATGAATTTCAAACAAAATCCAACTTACTTCTCGCAACACATCATCCCCTTCATCCAGGACTTTTAGGTATTTCCTTCCCGCTGAGAAGAGAGGCAGGAAAGAGTTCATGTATAACCAAGGACTATAAATTCTTTTGATGAAATATACGGCTATTCTGAAAGAAACATGCATATTAGAACATTTCTAACTTATTACTATTGTCAATTATTATATAATTTTGTCACATATTTTTGCAGGGCTATTTATAAGTCCGTCCAGGGCTTCAAAAGTTTGGAGTAACAAAAACTAAGAAAAATGAAGCAAAAAAAAATTAAGCTATATACATTGATAATTCCAGTTTTATTTTCAGCTTACTCAGGTATTCTATGTATGATCCCTAGGTCACATGATATGCATCAGTGCAATACCTCAGTCCCTGATAGACACATTTCAATATTATAAAGAAAAGAACCTCAAGAGT
>JAGEOH010001210.1:22500-25000 GCA_032207245.1 Pardosa pseudoannulata
GGTTCTTGAGAGCATATAGATTTAAAATAAACAAGGGGTGTTAAAGTGTGAGTGATTGTATAAGGTGTCTTGCAATACGCATACTGGGGAGGTTCTTCACCCAGCAAGAAATGTGCATGGGGGAATCGAAGACCCACTCATGCAGCAGCATGACAAGTTGATTCAAATGGTCAGCAAGGCAATCATACCCAGTAAATAGATGGAAAGCAACAACTACCTCACATATAGGTTTGTCAATGTAATATTTTTAATATGCATAATTTCTAGGAAAACCCCCAATTATTTCTAAGTATTTAGTTTCTTTTTTAAAAAAGAGTTCCAACCTGGTGCATTAAGCTTCAAATACATAAACTATGCAAGTTTTGACACTGTCATCACACTCACTGGATTATAAACGGTAGACTTTTTTCTTGCTATGTAAAATGACCTTGTTTTCTACCAACTGTCTACGGCATTTACAAGAACTACGTGAAAGGATTTTGAGGATAGTACCACATTGAATTGTTTGGCAGGAAGTGGACTTTTACACATGTGAACATGCATTGATATACGCCATGGGACAAAGGATTCGGGTAGAGAACAACAATAAGAACTGCAAATGAAACCTAAAATGTTTCTCTATTAAGTGCAATTTTTTATCACTGTATTCCTCTTAATTTTTGTTTTGAGTAATGATTACCGAATAGTTAAGGAGCTGATCCTCGGTACCGGAGTTCGTGGGTTCGAATGCCACTGTGTCGTGGATATTCGTAATAGTTAGGAATCGGTCTTATTACTAGGTTCCGGTCTCATTAGCCCTCAGGTTCCAAAACAATAGACCGTAGCGACCTTAGACCAAATCAAAATTCTTAACTTTTTTTAATGTATTCTTCTAAAACCTCGTAGATACTTTTGAATAGACCTGTATATTCTACAGAAATGACTCGAGCAATAATGTGTAAAATTCAATGAAGAAACTCTTTAGACTTTGCATGTTACCTGCCATATTTTTAAAAGCACATTCCTTCAGAATCTCGCAGACGTCATCTGTGGGCTTGACCATTTCGAGCTTTTCAGCCAGTTGGAGAGCGTTTTCATTCAAAACTGACATTGTAGTCTTCAGTACGCTCACGTTAAAAGCAGGATTCATCATCTTCCGGTGGACTTTCCATACCTCATATTTGCTGAAAAGAAATATTCTGTATTAGAAGTTCAGTTTGAGGCAAGATCGGCAGAAGAAACCCCATTGGTTAACATCTTGACTAGCACGATTAGTCACTCTTTGGGATTCGATGAAATTCTTTTATAAATGTTACTTACGAATATTATAAATGGGAAACTGTCTAAAAGAAGTTTACAGGGGAAAGTTGGCGGATGGCTTAATACCGAAATCAGTCCCGTTGTACTATGCGAAAATTATGATTTTATAATTTCTAATTATTTTAGGAGAACAATGAATAATTAACATTAAAACAACATAAAAATTATATAGATAAGTAATAAGTGTTTTATATGGGGTCATAATCTCAAAAATCGAATTCCATTCAAAGGAAATTTGCAGACGTACATTTCACAAAAGGAAAAACAATATCGGTTAGCTCTTTCATCTGTTATTATTTAATCAAAAATGTATATGTATGTCTTTAAAAAGTAAAAAAATATATACAATTTCTCGTGGGATTACACGGTACAGCCACCGCGAGTCAAAAAGCTAACACATTACGTAAGACACTCTGAGCACTCGAATTTCAAAACGCTGTAGAAGCATGCTTGGAAAATGCATATATGCATATTTTTGATTAGCATTTGTTATTATTATATTTCCATAAAGTATTCTGAAATATCAATATATAGTTTATACACCTATTTATTACATAAGATATATGATTTAACTATTATTTATTTCACAGACTTCAATAATGCTTTAGAGTGGAATGTTTTGTGAAGCATATTCCCTTGTGCAATGTTGTTTCGCAGGATTTGTAGAAGTATCTTGAATTATCGTGTATTGAACAGATTTTCATTGTTTGGTTAGGAAAATTATCCCTGGTAACGTAACAAAAGGAATTGCTTCTGGTTCGTTACGCTCAGATTCAGCTAAAATAACATGGAAACTAGAAATCTCGTGATCCGGAAAGGTGTTGTATTGAATATTCCATCATAACAATGCAAGGCCACACACATCTTTGGTCACTCGGCAAAAATTATTGGAGCTTGGTTGGGATGTTTTGCCACATCCACCATATAGTTCTGATCTTCTACCGTCTGATTACATTTTGTTTCAATCTTTATAAAACTCCTTGAATGGTAAAAATTTCAATAATGATGATGATGTCAAATCGTACCTGATTCAGTTTTTTGTTATAAAAACCAGAAGTTTTATGAACGTGGGACTATGATGATTACTGAAAGATGGCAAAAGGTCATTGATCAAAATGGGCAATGCATTACAGAATAAAGTTATTTAGTTCCAAGAAAAAATTGCCTTTGATTTTCTAAAAAAAATCCGCAATTACTTAGT
>JAGEOH010001211.1:0-25000 GCA_032207245.1 Pardosa pseudoannulata
TACGAGATTTCTCATTTGTAACAATTTGAATGTTGTGGCCAGGTCATGAGATTTCTCGTTTTTAGCATACCGAATGTTGTGGTCAGTTCACGAGATTTTTAGTTTCCATGGTGTTTCGGCTGAATTGATGGGTAACCAACCAGAAGCAAATATTTTTGTTTCGTTACCAGAGAAGAAGTTCCTAACTAATAAATGAAAAGTGTGTTCAGTGTCGTGTAGTCCTCGTTTATATTTGAGTATTAACCTGTGATTAAATGTATAGTGGTGATTTTATTTTGATTGCGTTGTGTAAAAGTATTTTTGTACTAAATTTAACCACAGGTTCTGAGAAACTACATACATAAATATAAAGATAAACTAAAAGCTAAATTAACAGCATCCGAAATTAGTTTAATATAAAAAAATAAATTTATTATAATATATATACATCTATGTACATTACAAAACGTACGCTAATTTTCATAAAATATGCTTTATCAACATCTTCTAAATTAGTTCTGACAATAATTTTTTAATACTTAAATAATTATGTAAATATAAGAGAGAGGACCTAATCTCAATTTCAAAATGCATGTAAAAGGGGGTACCTTTGGGGAGTGAAAATGGTGTGCCCGGAACACTGCTGGTTGATGGGCATCTATGGATCTTTCGTTGGTCTGGTCAGGGGCTTCCTCCTGATTGTTTGGAGTGCGGCCGAGCTATTTGATGCAGGAACAATTCTTGTCTGACTTGACTGGACTCTCGAACTCGTTCCGTCGGACTTCTCTACTAGTCTAGACTATCGAACACATTCTGTCGAACTCTCTCCTCGTCTCGACTCTCAAACACCTTCTGTCGGACTCTCCTCTAGTCTCGAATCTCGAACACCTTCTGTCGGACTCTCCTCTATTCTCGACTATCGAACACCTTTTTTTGGAACTTCCGAACACCTTCTCAAATTTTATATATTTTTTATTTTATTAATTTCAACCTTGTCCCCTCTTCCTTCTTATCGTCCAATCGGGATAGTTGTAAAAAACTCATTGGTCTGCTTAAACCCCGCCTTGAGACCGCCAACGTGAAAAACCTTATCCCTTCTAATTGGGCACTGTCCCTTAGGGACTCATAAATACTCCACAAAGGTACATTCTTATTTAATGTCAAGTATGGAGACGGGATTCTAATCTGGAACTGGGATCAGAACCCCGTCCGAGACCACCGTAAAAGACAACAATATCCGTAAAATATAAATTTATGGTCCTCTGTCTTTTTACAAAGATGTGATGAGGTCCGATTTAGATCCCGAGCATTTTACTTCTTGTATGAATGAATCAATTATATTACTGATCTAAATCACCTCATCACATTTAATACCGGATAATACAAGATAATGCTGCAAATCGTGCCGAACAACATTGCACAAATTAATATTCATTACAAAAAATCACACCCTAAAGCATTATTCAACTCTGTGAAATAAATAATAGTTAAAATATAAATATCTTATATAATAAATAAATGTATAAAATATATAGAAATATTTAAGAATACTTTATATAAATATAATGATATCAAATGCAAATTAAAAATGTGCATATATACTTTTTCCAATCAAGTTTCTAGAACGTTCTCTAACATGTACGGCCCTGGTAGCTAGTTGAGGGCACAGAGTGCCTTACAGAATGTGTTAGCCATTTGACTCTCTGAGGCTGTGCCGTCCAACTCCATTAGAAACATATTTTTCTCTGATTGTTAAATTCATAAATATACATATTTTGATTATGGTTTAGCACTTCAAAATAGTCGCAATTGGCAAAGCTACACTTTATTGTTTTATCTTATGTGAAAAGTACGTCTTGCTTTGAATGGAATTCGATTTTTGTGCTTATGACCCCATATAAAGGTATTTTCTAAAACAAAACTTATAATTTATTTAGCTATATAATTTTATCGGAGTTTTAATGCTAATTATTCATTATTCTCCTGAAATGATTGAAATTTAAAATGCATAATTTTCGCACTGATTTCGGTATCAAGCCATCTCCCAACTTTCCAATCCCCAGATTAATGTAAACTACTTTTTGTGAGATTCACATTTATAATATTCATAAATAGCATGCATAAAAGAATTTCATCAAATCCCAAAGAATTTTTAACCTTGATGGTTAAAGCGTTAACCAATGAAATTTCTCCTGCCGATCTTTCGCCAGAATGAACATCTCTTACAGAATATTTCTTTTCAGCAAATATGAGATATGGAAAGTCCATCGGAAGATGATGAATCCTGCTTTTAACGTGAGCGTACTGAAAAGCAGAATGTCTGTTTTGAATGAAAACATTCTCCAACTGACTAAAAAGCTTGAAACGTTAGCGGGCATGTCCATAGATGAATTTTGGGAGCACCTCAAGAAATGCGATTTTAAAAATATGTCAGGTAGCATACCGACTATGAAGAGTTTCTTTATTGAATTTTACACATTATTGCTCGAGTCATTTCTGCCGAATATACAGGCCTATTCATAAGTATCTACGAGGTTTCAGAAGACTACATTAAAAAAATTAGGAGGTTTGGTTTGGTTTGAGGTGCAACGATCTACTTTTTTGCAGCACGAGGGCTAATGAGACCTCGCTAAAAGGCGATTCCAAACATCCATGATAAAGTAGGATTCGAACCCGCGAACTTCGGTATCGAAGATCAGGGCACTAACTATTCAGTATTCGTTAAGCAAAAGAAAAATTAAGTGAAAAAGAACATTGTACTGAATAGAGAAACAGTTTAGGTTTCATTAGCAGCTTTTATTGTTGTTCTATACTCGAATCCTTGGTCACATGGTATATATCAATGCATGTTCACTCGTGTAAAAGTCCACTTCTTGCTAAACAATTCAATGTATCCTCTGAATCCTTTCACGCAGTTCTTGTAAATAACGCAGAGAGTTGGTAAAAAACAAGGTTTTTTAAAAAGCACCGCAAGGAAGTATCATAACCCTAAACATTCATCCATTGTTCAGCAAAAGAAAAATTAGGAGGAATACAGTGAAAAAGAACATTGAACTAAATAGAAAAACAGTTTAGGTTTCATTTGCAGATCTTATTCATGTTCTATACTCGAATCCTTGGTCGCATGGCATGCATCAATTCCTATTCAAGCTTGTACAATTCTAGTTCCTGGCAAAATGTTCAATATGGTACTATGTACAGCATGTGATTCTTTCATGCAGTTCTAGTAAATAATGCAGAAACTTAGTAAAATAGGCGTTTTTACATAGCCCAACAAGACAAAATCATACCGTTTAAATTACGGTGCGGTAGTCAAAAGAGATATGTCGTCTTAATAAGATCGCACAGTCAAAATCAGTATTGTGAGAACTTTAAAAGAAAAAAACTTCTTATTCAGTTACAACTACAATGTAGAAAAACTTGAATAAATTATGTATTTGAAGTTCAATGTACCAAGATGGAACTTTTTTTAGAATTGATACTAAATACTTGTTTTTTTTTCTAGAAATTATACATATTATATTGACAAAACCATGTGTGAGGTAGTGACTGCTTTTCATCTATTTACGGGGTATTATTGCCTTGCTGACCATCTGTATCGACCTGGCAAGCTCCGTCATTATAGATTCGTCCATGCACATCTCTTGTCGGGTTTAGCACCTGCACAGTATGCGTATTGAAAGACACCTTATACAATCGGTCACATTTTAACCTCTTGTCTATCTTTTAAATCTACGTATATAAATGTTTTAGAAATCCATCTCCGAATCTTGATTTAATCATCAGTGAAACGCTACATCCAAGGTTATTTCCCTTTCACCACCGTACTCACTTTTATTAGGAAATCTGATTAGTGTTTGCTGTTCTTTGACTTTTGATGTTCAGTTTTTTATTACTCAATTTTTAATCTTTCAATTCTCAATTTTTTAATTTTTCAAAATTCTCAATTCTTTACTTTTCAATTCTTCATTTTTTTAGTTTTAAGTAATAGCTTTTATCAAACTTTGTTGATCTATTGTATTAATTTGTATATTACTCAATTTTCTACCTATTTTGTGTTGCATGTTTTTCAAACCGTTTTACCTTTTATCTTTATTTTCTTTTCCTCGAAATTTTTATTTGTAAATTTTGTTGTTTTGAGTTTTATTTTCGCATCTTGTTTGGCACAGTTTGTCCCTAGATAATTTATCGCATTTAAACTCCAATCAAACAACTAAACATCTGGAGGCTGTATGCTTCGTGTGTAGTTTTGTTTGGTTTGGAGCTCTACTGTCTACTCTTTTGCACACGAAGGCTAATGAGGCTGAGATCTACCGCTTAGTGTCTGATTAATGTTTCTTCTTTGACTGACAGCACTTTTTACTACTCAATTTTTAATCTTTCAATTCTCAGCTTTTTTTTTAAAATTTCCTTCTTTACTCAATTCTTCATTTTTTTACTTTAAGTATAGGTTTTATCAAACTTTGTTGATCTATTGTATTTTTGTATATTCCTCATTTTTCTACCTATTTTGTGTTGCATTTTTTCAAACCTTTTAGATTTTATCTTTATTTTCTCCTCGAAATTTTATTAAATTTTGTTGTTTTGATTTTATTTTCGCATCTGTTTGGCACAGTTTGTTATAATTTATCGCATTTATCCAATAACAACTAAACATCTGGATTTTCTTTCATAGTTTTGTTTTAATCTACTGTCTACTCTTTTGCACACGAGGCTAAAAGCTAAGACTATTAAGTGATCTGATTAATTTTGTGTTCTTGACTTTTGATGTTCAATTTTTACTTAATTTTAATTTTCAATTCTCAACTTTTAAATTTTTTAAAATCAATTCTTTACTTTCAACTCATTTTTTAGTTTTAAGATAGCTTTTATCAAACTTTGTTGATCTATTGTATTAATTTGAATTACAATCTAACCTATTTTGTGTTGCATGCAAACCTAACCTTTTATCTTATTTTCTTTCCTCGAAATTATTTGTAAATTTTGTTGTTTTGAGTTTTATTTTCGCATCTGTTTACAGTTTGTCCCTAAGATTTATCGCATTTAAACTCCAATCAAACAACTAAACATCTGGAGGCTGTATGCTTCGTGTATAGTTTTGTTTGATTTGGAGCTCTACTGTCTACTCTTTTGCACACGAGGGCTAAAAGCTAAGACTACCGCGTTGGAAGTGTCTGATTAATGTTTGCTGTTCTTTGACTTTTGATGTTCACTTTTTTACTACTCAATTTTTAATCTTTCAATTCTCAATTTTTTAATTTTTTAAAATTCTCAATTCTTTACTTTTCAATTCATCATTTTTTTAGTTTTAAATAATAGCTTTTATCAAACTTTGTTGATCTATTGTATTAATTTGTATATTACTCAATCTACCTAGTGTTGCATGTTTTTCAAACCGACTTTTACTTATTTTCTTTTCCTCGAAATTTTTATTTGTAAATTTGTTGTTTTATATCGCATCTTGTGGCACATTGTTAGATAATTTATCGCATTTAAACTCCAATCAAACAACTAAACATCTGGACTGTATGCTTCGTGTATAGGTGAGAGCTCTACTGTCTACTCTTTTGCACACGAGGCTAAAAAAAAGACTACCGCGTTGGAAGTGACCCAACCCGACCCTTCAATGTAATACTTTTATACATTTTCTCTTTTAAAAGCCCTCTAGCGGACACAAAGGAAATCTATAAAGCCATTGGTTTAAACTAGTACGCTGAGACAATGTACGTAGAATGTTAAGTTCTAGGTGTAACTATTTTATACATTTTCTATGCCACTAAGCCCTAGCGGTAAAAAAACCTAAAACAGCGCATCTATTCAGTGGAATGGCAAGCTACAGAAAACAGGTAATTGGACATGGAAAAGGAGTTCCCAAGATTTTTCTATTTGTAGTACTTTTTCTACATTTTCTCTTTTAAAAGCCTCTAGGACACAAGGAAATCTATAAAGCGCCATCTACCGGTGTAACAACTAGTGAACGCTGAAAATTACGTAGGCTGAGATCTACGTCTACTGCTTATTCTTCTTCAGTAGCATGACAGAATAGCCCATCTCAATCATTTAAGACATCCTTCTGGAACCAAATTCATCCATTTTTTTTACTTTAAGTATTGTATCTCTTTCAGGCAGTCTTCCATACAGGTTTCTTTCTCGTTTCCACGTTCCTGTATTTTTAGCGAAGATTTTGTTGTTCGGTCATTGTTTTTATTAGATGCTGCCCACTTTATCCCTTGCAATTTTTATTAAATTTATTATCAGGTTCAACATAAATTATATAATTCTAAACGATCTCTTGAGCTACATATTATTTTTTTGTATTTATAAATATACTTCTAAGGATTTTTCTTTCAAAGTCGCCAGTATCTTTTATCTGACAAAGTTTTGCCCAGGTTTCACATGCATACTAAAAGTGATCTTATTAGGCATTTCAAAGTAATTTTTGTTTTCATTTAATTAATTTTGATTTATATATTTCGTAGGCCATAAAACAATTATTTGATATCATAACTCATTATGTTAATTTAAAACTATGTATCAAACATGATTTTTTTTTTTATTTTCCTAGATAAAAATTTACATGTAAAGCATTTAATTTGCAAATTGTTTATGTAAAAAAATATTTTGTTTTGAATTTTTAAAAATGACAACTTCAATAATATTTTAAAAAATTGATAATTAAAAATAAAGCAAAGATTCTTTAAAAAAATAGAAAATAAGACATTTATTGATTTATTTTGAATACAATGTAAGCATAAAAAAATTAACCAATTGGAATTAACTAAAGAAATTAGTCAATATAAATCATAAAACAATATCCTTCAAGAATATCAAAGTTATTAAATGTTGAGAAAGCTTTAAATTACTTTAGTCACTGACACACAGTACTGTTTCTATATGCTGCTCCAACAACAATCGATTTACAACCTGAAGAAATTTGGCAGACTTAATCCAGTACTGAGCATTTCCAATCTCAGCCACGGCGTGGTCAACACACAGCTCTAGAGGACACCTCAAGGTCGCATGGAGCGGTAGTCGAGGGATCGTCAAAGTCGGCTGCAGGGAACGAGGCAAGCCGGACTCAGGTGAATGACCTACTTTTCCATGGCGGGTGCTTTTTCTAAAATACCTCTTACAGAAAAAAAGATATAGTTTCGTAAAATAAAAAATTAACATAAACAAGTATTGTAAAATTAATAATAAACAATTATGTAATATTGTAAAAATAATAAACAAGTATTATAAAAATTAACCAGTGCGACTGAGTCGTCACATAGGTGAAGAAATCAACCAAATCCAATTTATATCCTTCCATTTCTAGATGATCACTTAGGTACCCAGTTTTTGTGCATGGTATATATTTTGTCTTATTTTCGTTTACTCTAAGGCTCATCTTAAGAGCCTGGAGTCTACTGCTTAAAGCCAATTCCAAATGGTTATAAACATCCATGTACGTAGTGAATTTGGAACTCCGTTTCTGAAGAGCAACTTCGTACCATTCGGCCATTCATCGGCGGTCCTTATGTGGTAAAAAAGAAAAGAACCAATGGACAAATACCATCTGCAAAGCTGTGAAGCTCTTCATAGAAAAACAGAGTCATCAAGGTTTTGGGAAGCGTGAGGACTTATAGGGAGATAAGCTTCGGTTATTTCAGCTGTTTCGATGCTACTCTTTACTGTTTTACTATGATATTGCAAGTGTCGTTTATTTTTCTTGTCCATGGTTTAGCCATCGAAAAAATTATGTACTTAAAGCAAGATTTTTTTGCTGTAGTTTTCTCAAATTTTTACTGTAGAGTTTTGAAACATCGAAGGAATTAAGAATAGACCTCTATATTCATGAATGTCTTAAATAAGTTTTATAGACTGCAGAATAAAAACAAATATGATATTTAAACAAATTTGAATATTGCAGGTTCTCTTTATTATACTCCTTGTAAAATCTATTGGCGCTTCAAGGTCACACTTTCTCGTTTCCCCAGTTATCGGTTACTATGGTAGCAACCAAGAAGCAGGAACAGTCACATTTATTTTCAGTATTTTAGTTGAGGATTTGATTCCAATATGTTCAGACGACTTGCTTTTATTTCTTTTTATTCATTGTTTTATTTAAATTTTTCTTTATATTTATATTTTTTACTTCGTAAAACATTTCCTGTAATATCTAGTTTTGAAGTTAGAAAACAGTTCAAAATACTGATATTTAATGTATACAATGTATTTAATGTATATCTACTTGAAAGGTCTTGTTGAATCCAATGCAAATGCTACAGTTTTGGAACTGTTTTCGCAAACTCAACAAGCAATCTGATGCCTGTGGTATTTCTAAAAGAACAGTTCAAAGATTAGTACAGATTCTTCCAGAACTGCAAATAATACTCCATTATTTGAATTAAAAAAATAGATTTTACATTAAAGGCCTGTAACAGAATTGAATGATTTCGACAAAAATGTGCGGCGAACTGTACAGGAATTTTATAATAGAGGAGAATATCCTAAGTGTGGAAATTTCAAAAAGCGATTGTCAGAAAAAATTGATTTTTTTGAATGCACAAAATCATTATTCTTATGGACAATTTTGAAACAACTTGGTTTCAAGTAAAAAAATGTAATGATATACGAAAATTTTTAATGGAAAAAAATAAAATCGGGGCTTCCAGCATGATATTTTTGAGAAAAATGCATGCCATCAGGAAAGATTTTTTCCCGAGCAGTCATATATATTGACGAAACTTGGATAAACCAAAACCATTCCAAGAAATGTATAAAGCAAAATTCTACGGGCGGATGAGGTTTGAAAGTAACTGTAATTGTGTATGCGAAAAAAAAATTAAATTTACTTTTTCAGTAGAATTTTTTAAATCTTACGGATTGGGATATAACATACAATTTTAAATTCTTTTGTAATTTTATTAAACGGGACTATGTCTTAAATTTATTAATTTAGAAACAGGTCTGAAATTACTCATAAATTTTTGTATGTAAAGCATTAAGTGTTCTTCAAAGAGTATTATAAATAAAAATTACTTTCATCATGCACCGAGAGCCCTTACGATGCATGACACCCCTTAACACAGTGGGAAAAAAGAGTAAAGTCATTCCCCAACTGTCGTTACCATAGTTACACGTGGTCATCGGGGGAAAAATCAGTGACCTTCAAGTGCCTATAGAGTTTACACAGAGTATAGTGATCAGATGTCACTTTAAAGCAGAGTTTCATAGACTTTTCTAAAATACCCTTTACAAGAAAAAAATTTCAAACGTCCATTATTTCTTAATAGTTAATGATACAAAATATTGAAATTTTGTTTCACATCATCTATATCTATTTTATCTGCTTATCTATATATTAAGGATAACAAAATATAAATTAATTAAAACAATCGCCAAATGGGATAAAACATTGTTCATTAAAACCTTAAATACATGCATAAGATCAATAACAAATAAAAAAGAATCAGTGAGATGGTAGAGTTTCCACAGTTTGTTAAGGTTTCGGATCCTATTTCGTTAACATAATTAGTATATTTCCACGTTTGGTTACGTTAATTTTCTTAGACGTCTACTAGCTACTGTACTGAGTACAGTATCAATCAAATACTACAAGGGGATGTAATTACAAGTTCTGTACTCTAGCCCAGTGGCGGACAAAATGTGGCTCTTGTTGGAATTCACGAAATTTATCACTAAACCAAATTGACATTTGTCATTCCAAATAGAATTATATTATTATTATTTTCTTATATATATTAAGAATAACGAAATATAAATTAATTGAAACGATCACCAAATGTATAAAAGCATTGTTTATTAAAACCTTAAACACATGCATAAGATCAATAACAAATAAAAAAAATCTGTGAGATGGTTGAGTTTTCAGTTTGTTAATGTTTAGGATCCCATTTCATAAACATTATCCGTATGTTTCGACTATCCGTATGTTTTATCTACGTTAATTTTCTTAGCTGATCAATTAGCTACTGCACTGAGTACACGATCAATCAAATACTACAAGGGAATGTAATTACAATTTATGTACTCTAACCCAGGGGCGGACAAAATGCTGCTCGTGCTGGAATTCTTGAAATTTATAACAAAAACCTATTGCCATTTGTCATGCTACATACAGGGTGTTTAAAAAATAACCGGTATATTTGAAAAATCAATAAAAACTAAACGGATTGGAATAGAAATACACAGTTTATTGCAATTTGCTTGAGACAATATTAAATATATAAGTATTCAAACTTTCAAAATTAGTTACAGTGTTCCACAACAGATGGCGCTGCAGTCTGGAATAATCGAAACTACGATATTTTCCAGATATCCACCATGCGCAGCAATAATAGGGTGTATTCTGATAACGAAAATATCGTAAATCCGTGTAAACGTCTCAGGCTGGATGGCCTCACATGCAGAACAGATGTACTTCTCCAGTTATTCAATTGTTTCTGGATAGTGGCGGTACACCTGGTCTTTTCAGAGTCCCCACAGACAAATATCGTAGTTTAGATTTTTCCGGAATGTAGTGCCATCTGTTGTGGAATATTATAAATAATTTTGAAAGTTTCAATACTTAAAAATTTAATATTGTCCCAAGCATATTGCAATAAACTGTGAATTTCTATGACTGTCCGTTTAGTTTTTATCGATTTTTCAAATATACTGGTCATTTTTGAAACATCCTGTAGAATTATATTGGGTTCATTTATTGATTATTTTTATAGACATCATATATATTTAAGATATCTACTGTCTGTCCACGTAGATTCTCACAAAATTTAAACTTTTACAAATTCAATTTTTTTAAGACATTTCTTAATCATTTAAAACCAAACTAATCTAAATTATATGAATTAGAAATAGTAAAATATTTCACTCTTTGAATTTAATATTATAGCTTTTAAAAATTTATAAAAAATTTAAACGCATTTTACGGAAGATGGTGTTTTTTCATCTTGGTACGCTCTGTATATAAAATCCATTGCCCAAATGGATTTCAGATTTTCAGAGTAAATATATTATTGACATAAGAAAGGGAAATGTACTTACTATTTTCGTTGTTGCTTATTTTATTTAATTTTTATACTATTTGAAATGGAAATTTTTAACATTATTTTAAATGTTTGGGGAAGTTTAATCCCCTGGTATAATATTTCTGATACTTTTGAAATATTAAAATATATAAATAAATAAATTCAGCAATACTAATTAAATAAAACTAGTGAAGAAATGCTGATACGATAATAAGATGCGGTGTTATTATTAGAGACAAACCCGAAGCATTAACTGCCATCTACGGGTAAGTTACGTAAATAATGACGAATTGGGTTACTGATTAATTAACTATCTAGTGCTGTAGTTTTCCTTATTATCTGAATTTTCGAATAAGAGTGAATGACCTAGTATAAGAATAACGTCATACATTCTTTTGAAAATAAAATGAATGATTGAATCTTGAATTATTTCACTATTATAATACTAAATTTCTATTCCTAAAAAATCTTAGTGCTGCCATCTATTGATAAATTTTGTAAATAACATCGTCTTCCTTGGTATATTTAGTAAAATATCATATCAGAGGTGACGTCCGAAGTCAACCACAGACGTAAAATTTACCACATTATACAAATTTATTTACTTAAATCCCATGATTATATATTCTAAACAAATCATAAATACTACTAAATCATACGCATACAAAAAATTTCCAGTTAAAAAAGGAGTCAATTCTTAAAAATTGAATTATTGAAAAATTGATTTTGCAGTTCGGAGGGGAACACGTTAAACAGGAGGGGATTATTTCATAATTTTTTAAGATAGGTCGGTCTTTTAAATTTAATTGTCTTTATTAAAATACGTGTGTATGTAATATGTATTTATTGTATGTAATAATCATTAAGGGGAGGGGTTTATAAGGGGCTCCCAACTATCAAAAAATTTAAATTTGTTTTAAAGAATTTAAAAATCATTTATCGTGTGATCATACAGTTCTTAAATAGTAAAAATTTGTAAAATATAAGCTGTGTGTCATTTTGTAGAATTTTGTATTAACTTTGGTTTCTAAGAAACCATGTGGTATGGTGCCCCTAATTTCAATAATTTCTTGCATGTCCTTATTTCTTTTTTTAAAATGTTTATTAAAATACGTGTGTATGTAATATGTATTTATTGTATGTAATAATCATTAAGGGAAGGGGTTTAAGGGAGGCTCCCTACCCTCAAAAAATTTAAATTTGTTTTAAAGAATTTAAAAATCATTTTTCGTGTGATCGTAAAGTTCTTAAATAGTAAAAATATGTAAAATATAAGCTGTGTGTCTTTTTGTAGAATTTTGTATTAACTTTGGTTTCTAAAAAAAACATATGGTATGGTCCCCCTCCTTTCAATAATTTCTTGTACGTCCTTACTTCTTTTTTAGAAATGTTTATTAAAATATGTGTGTATGATGTAATATGTATTTATTGTTGTATGAAATAATCATTATGAGGCTGAGTTAAGGGGGCTCCCACCCTCAAAAATTTTAAATTTGTCTTAAAGAATTTAAAAATCCTTTTTGGTATGATCATATAGTTCTTAAATAATAAAAGATTTGTAAAATATACGATGTGTGTCTTTTTGTAGAATTTTGTAATAACTTTGGTTTCTAAAAAACCATGTGGTATGGTGCCCCTAATTTCAATAATTTCTTGTATGTCCTTATTTCTTTTTTTGTAAATGTTTATTAAAATATGTATGTAATATGTAATATTTATTAAAATATGTGTGTATGTAATATGTAATATTTATTAAAATATGTGTGTATGTAATATGTATTTATTGTTGTATGTAATAATCATTATGGGGATGGGTTAAGGGGGCTCCCATAATCAAAAATTTTAAATTTGTCTTAAAGAATTTAAAAATCATTTTTGGTATGATCATATAGTTCTTAAATAGTAAAAATTTGTAAAATATATGCTGTGTGTCTTTTTGTAAAATTTTGTAATAACTTTGGTTTCTAAAAAACCATGTGATATAGTCCCCCTCCTTTCAATAATTTCTTGTATGTCTTTATTTCATTTTTAATGTTTATTAAAATATGTAATATGTAATATTTATTATGTAATATGTAATATTTATTAAAATATGTGTGTATGTAATATGTATTTATTGTTGTATGTAATAATCATTATGGGGATGGGTTAAGGGGGCTCCCATAATCAAAAATTTTAAATTTGTCTTAAAGAATTTAAAAATCATTTTTGGTATGATCATATAGTTCTTAAATAGTAAAAATTTGTAAAATATATGCTGTGTGTCTTTTTGTAAAATTTTGTAATAACTTTGGTTTCTAAAAAACCATGTGATATAGTCCCCCTCCTTTCAATAATTTCTTGTATGTCTTTATTTCATTTTTAATGTTTATTAAAATATGTGTGTATGTAATATGTAATATTTTATGTAATATGTAATATTTATTAAAATATGTGTGTATGTAATATGTATTTATTGTTGTATGTAATAATCATTATGGGGATGGGTTAAGGGGGCTCCCATAATCAAAAATTTTAAATTTGTCTTAAAGAATTTAAAAATCATTTTTGGTATGATCATATAGTTCTTAAATAGTAAAAATTTGTAAAATATATGCTGTGTGTCTTTTTGTAGAATTTTGTAATAACTTTGGTTTCTAAAAAACCATGTGGTATGGTCCCCCTCCTTTCAATAATTTCTTGCATGTCCTTACTTCTGTTTTTAAAATGTTTATTAAAATATGTGTGTATGTAATATGTAATATTTATGTTCATATATATATGTAGTGTATGTAATATGTAATATTTATTAAAATATGTGTGTATGTAATATGTATTTATTGTTGTATGTAATAATCATTATGGGGATGGGTTAAGGGGGCTCCCATAATCAAAAATTTTAAATTTGTCTTAAAGAATTTAAAAATCATTTTTGGTATGATCATATAGTTCTTAAATAGTAAAAATTTGTAAAATATATGCTGTGTGTCTTTTTGTAGAATTTTGTAATAACTTTGGTTTTTAAAAAACCATGTGGTATGGTGCCCCTAATTTCAATAATTTCTTGTATGTCCTTATTTCTTTTTTTTAAATGTTTATTAAAATATGTGTGTATGTAATATGTATTTATGTAATATGTAATATTTATTAAAATATGTGTGTATGTAATATGTATTTATTGTTGTATGTAATAATCGTTATGGGGATGGGTTAAGGGGGCTCCCATCCTCAAAAATTTTAAATTTGTATTAAAGAATTTAAAAATCATTTTTGGTATGATCATATAGTTCTTAAATAGTAAAAATTTGTAAAATATATGCTGTGTGTCTTTTTGTAGAATTTTGTAATAACTTTGGTTTTTAAAAAACCATGTGGTATGGTGCCCCTAATTTCAATAATTTCTTGCATGTCCTTACTTCTTTTTTTTAAATGTTTATTAAAATATGTGTGTATGTAATATGTATTTATTGATGTATATAATAATCATTAAAGGGGGTTGATAGAGGGGTAACCCCCTGAAAAATTTTAAATTTGTTTTAAAGAATTTTTAAAGATCTATTTCTGTACAAATGCATAATAAAACTCATTTTGGGTGGGATCATATATTTTTTAAATAGTAAAAATCTGCAAAATATATGCTGTGTGACTTTTTGTAGAATTTTGTAATAACTTTGGTTTCTTAACTTAAATATAACTTTAAAATCTAGATGCATGTCAAAAATTACCCTCGTATTATATAGGAATTTAGCCATTTGATACTTGACACTGGTATATTAAAGACAAAAACTGCATATAATGTTAAAGTGTTAAAATACTCTGTAAAGATATAATTAGTGGGAAATACAATATATGAAATCGATTACTCAATTCAGATGATGTTCAATTGCAGATCACTAGAATGAGCCAGCCTGGTAACACATTAGGGATTATTTCTTATGGCATTAGAGATCAATTCTTATTTATTAGAGATTATCTCTTATAAAACACAATTGGATGGCATTATGGAAACCACAGATATAAATACAACATCTCTTATTTAATGCGAAATTCATAGTAACAAGCAACATCGCGATCACGCTTCTTGACATTTTCGGGACATCACAACAGGAACGAGATTGTACCGGGTGATCAGTAAAAGATCATAATTTGAAAAAGGAATAATTCACTGAATAATCTAGGTAGATAGGAAATGGGATTTTATTGTAACCACAAGAAAAAGCGTTTTAAAAATAAGTGGCCAACAGATGGCGCTTCATGTGATAAAAAATCAATAAGCAGAACGACAAGATATCAAAGTTGCGGTTCGTACCGAACGTCGTTGTGACGTATTGATCAGATCAAAATTTTGAAAAGATATTTCACTCTATACATAGAAAGTAGATTTAGGTTGGATTTTATGTAAAAGTAAAGCGTTTGCTCTCAAAATTCAAACTACGTTCAATGATAAAAAATCACGAACCGCAACAGAGTAAACAGATTAAAAATGATTTTCTTCAGAACAAATGATCAACATGTACACAGTCATTCCTCAACAAAAGTCGAGGCACAATGTTGTGAACATTACAGTTACTAAGAGTCTTATCTTTCAAAGCTCTTTTTCTAAATGTCAGATACTCGTAGAATTGTCAAGTAGTAAGTGCAATTTTCTCCATTTCTTCTGGTATTTTGTTGGCGAGAAAAACCGCCCCAACGATAAACATGCAGTTATCTCACAGATATGAAACAATAAACAACTTGAAAATTACTTATATAATTAATATTAAGTAGCGAAACAGATGCTACAGAAAGTATCAATAGTTTATCTCCGAAATTTGATTTTGAAATATAGTTCCTGTTCAAGCCTATATTTAAAATTGCTTGTCAAAGAACTAATACCACTGGAGTGTTTTCATTCACCGTTAGAAACCATTGGTACTTTATAGCACAATTACTTCATATGTGACCAGACATTTCGCAACGGCTAAAATGAGAGTTTTTTTACATCCACAAACCCGCCAATTGATAACGGAATGAGTTTTTCACACGTCATAAGCTGTATCTTTCAGAATCTTAAATTTCAAAACTCCTTTTCTAAATGTTAGGTCCCCTTAGAGTTGTTTAGTATTAAGTATGATTTTCTCTTTCTTCTGGTACCTTGTTCTAGAAAATCCATTCCAAAGAAAAACATCTAGTTTTCCAACTAATATGAAATAATAACACTTTGATTTCCTTTATCGCTAATATCAAGTCCCGAGAAGGACGCTACTGAAAGTATCTCTAGTTTATCCTGAAATTTGATTTTGAAATATAGTTCCTGTTCAAGTTTGGTCTATATTTCAAATTGCTTGTCAAAGAACTGATTCCATTTGAGGTTTTACACTCACCATTAGAAACCATTGACATCTTATAGCACAATTACTCCGCATATGACCATACATTTCGCAACGGCTAAAATGAGAGTTTTTTTACATCCACAAACCCACCAATCGATAACGGAATGGGTTTTCCGCACTTCTTAAACTGTATATTTCAGAATCTTATATTTCAAAACTCCTTTTCTAAATGTTAGATCCCCATAGAGTTGTTTAGTATTAAGAGTGATTTTCTCTTTCTTCTGGTACCTTGTTGTTCTCGAATATCCATTCCAAAGTAAAACACGTAGTTGTCCAACTAATATGAAATAATAACACTTTGATTTCCTTTATCGTTAATATTAAGTCCCGAGAAGGACGCTACTGAAAGTGTCTCTGGTTTATCCTGAAATTTGATTTTGAAATATAGTACCTTTACAAGTTTGGCGTTTAACTCCTTGTGGATGACTCCGGTTCATACCGGCCGAAGAACTTAAAGACGGGCTTGGCCGGAATGGGCCGGAAGGATGAAAAATAGGGGTGATAAGTATATCTAACAAGGGTCCTCTTTTCACCTACCCCGTCTTTATGACCAGTGGACAGTTTGATTGATTACTGCCCATAGCAAAGCTTGACCACATTTTGAGGTGTTTTCCTTAGCAATGAATTTTTACTTTCTTTTTATTCTCTAAGATAATTCTAAACTTTTATTATGCTGATATATATATTTTGAAGTTTAGTTTAAATGTATTTTATATATACATAAGCTAGTTAAAAATTATAGATTTATAGTTAAACAATAATGTTTTTATTATTGATTCAATTCATAATTTTTTCTTTTAAATGAATTTTGTTGATAACGTGGTGAAAATAAAAAGCAATAAACTGAATTAGTCATAATTAGGACTTGACAGAGGAAATGAATTATGCACTACGATTTACTTTCTTTTGTTCTTTGAATACTCTCAATTTTATAATGATTATTTTCTGGAGTTCTTGTTTTAGAGTAATTCATTCATCCCTATTCATTCATGCTCCGGAGTTCATTTTAAGAAGAATTCATTTTTCGAGAAGAATTGATGCTACTGAAAGTGTCTCTGGTTTATCACCGAAATTTGATTTTGAAATATAGTACCTTTACAAGTTTGGCCTTTAAGAGCTTACCAAAGAACACATACAATTTGAGTGTTTATATTAACCATTATTAACCAACGAAACTTTGTAGCACAATTACTCCATACGTCACCAGACTTCCTGCAGCGGCTAAAATGAGGCTCAATTTTACATCCATAAACCCACCTATTGATAATCGAACGGGTTTTTCCCACATCATAAACTGTAACGCGTCGCAAAGATTCTTATCTTTCAAAGATCCTTCTCTAAATGTTAGATCCCCGTACAGTTGTCTAGTAGTAAGTACGATTTTCTCCATTTCTTCTGGTATTTTGTTGGCGAGAAAAACCGTCTCAACTAGAAATACACAGTTGACCAACATATAGAAAATAATAAACACTTTCTGAGGATTTCCTCTTTCTTTAATTTTAGTAACATTAAAGAGTCCTTCTGCAAGTGTTACTAGTTGAATCATGGTCAAAAAGAACAGCGTGGTTGAGAATGTGTTCCTGAGAAGTCTTGTTCCTTTCCACAGTACACGACACTGTTGAAAGAGAATGGTCAGTCTCTCAGTTTTGGAAGGATCTCTTAGACGCTCTCTACCACAGGATTGTATCTGGATGTTCAGAGAACATAGTATTTCACACCATGTCTGAAAAAAACCCCAGACTATGCAATTAATCCAAGCTGGGACAGTCAAAAATCCAAAAACAAATGAGGTGAAGATATAAAAATATAAAAAAGTTGCTAGGTTTTTATCACCTTGAAAACCAAAGTGTTTCAATAACTTAGTTTGCTTTTTATTGTCAATATTTACCAAAGAGACTACAGCAGGAAATACGAAAGTGAGAAGAAGAGTGAGGTATATAGATAAATACACTCCTTTTGTTTTAAATCTGTCTGGGAAACTTGAAATGATTTTTCTTACCGAAACCAGCTTCTTCCTCGTAAATGGTATCAATTCTTTTTTAAATCAATCAGTTGCCACAAATTTTGTAAATAATTTTGTAAACAGTGAAAACATTTTTCTTTAGAAACTTTCAAAACCAAAAAAATATTTCATGTTTCACAAAACACAAATAGCTGAGTAGTAAGTATTCAAAATAATTAAATTTATCTTTTAATGCTCAAGTGTTATTAGATTTCTACTCTTAGATATTTGAAGTGAAAACGAGAAACGGAAAAACTTGGATTTTGGATAGTTATCACCAAATTTAAATTGTTCTCAAGTAACTGCCCGTAAATGGTATTAATTCTTTTTTAAATCAATCAGTTGCCACAAATTTCGTAAATAATTTTGTAAACAGTGAAAACATTTTCCTTTAGAAAATTTCAAAGCCAAAAAAATATTTCATGTTTCACGAAACACAAATAGCTGAGTAGTAAATTTTCAAATTAATTAAATTTATCTTTTAATGCTCAAATGTTATTAGATTTCTACTCTTAGATATTTGAAGTGAAAACGAGAAACGGAAAAACTTGGATTTTGGATAGTTATCACTAAATTTAAATTGTTCTCAAGTAACTGCCTGTAAATGGTATCAATTTTTTTTAATCAATCAGTTGCCACAATTTTTGTAAACAATTTTGTAAACAGTGGAAAACATTTCCTTTAGAGAATTTCAAAACCAAAAAAATATTTTATGTTTCACAAAACACAAATAGCTGAGTAGTAAATATTCAAAATAATTAAATTTATCTTTTAATGCTCAAGTGTTATTATATTTCTACTCTTAGATATTTGAAGTGAAAACGAGACACAGACAAACTTAAAATTATATGAATATAATCTTCATATCGCAGAGTTATTAAACAAATGTTTTCCCAAATGACCAAAATTGATTTAATATCATTCAGCGTAAACCTAAATTGTCTATTTTTGATTATCGCTTCACACTTTTGGAATCCCTTTCCACATAAATCATAGAATATTTACATTAACGTTGGAATTATAAAACAGGTATTCTTGTATTGAAAATTATCCTATTTGATATATGTTATTTAGTGTGAAATAAATATCATTAACCAAATAATTTATTTCCCACAAACACACAAAATTTCGAGAAATGTATTTTTCAAAACTAACTTGGACATTTCAACAAGGATTTTGGCTCTTTAATAAGAAAATCTGCTCCTTAATACGGATTCAATTTCTTAATATGAAACAAAATTGTTACACGGTGATAATTATATTTCCTGGAAACACCTAAATTGTAAAATTGTAAAAACACTAAAATTGTAAAATGCGTTGCTTGAAATCAAATTTGAGTTCTTAGGTGCAAGGATTCAGTTCAAGTAAATATTCAGTAGTTTAAGTATAGACATTATGAGTTTAACCCTTAATTCGGTTTAAGTTCGCTGCAAAGATCAATCAAATAAATAAAATCTGCGGGTTTATGAAAATTTCTATACGGCTTAAATATTTAACAAAAACTTTAATCTGTTCCTTAATATGGATTAAATTTCTTAATATGAAACAAATTTGTTGTACAATGATAATTATATTTCAGTAAACACTTTATGTCTTAAAATGCGTTGCTTGAAATCAAACTTCAGTCCTTAGGTGCAAGGATTCAGTTTTAAAATATATTTCTATTACGTTAAAAAATAAATAAATAAATTTCTTATTTGGCAACACTGTATCTGTCAGTTTGAGACAAAATGGGAAAATAACAGAAATTTAAAAATATTTGAAAAAACATCTTGTCAAATTAAGGGTTAACAGTGTAGTTATTGTGACACATAATGTGGGAAACTCTTACTGAAATGTACTTTTGGATATCAAACTTCAGTACTTTGCGACAAGATTTAGCTCATTAATAAGAATATCTGCTCTTTAATATGGATTCAGTTTCTTAATATGAAACAAAGTTGTTGCACAATGATAGTTATATTTTCAGTAAACACTTAAAATTGTTAAATGCGTTGCTTAAAATCAAACTTTAGTCGTCATTAGAGAAGTTTCTGTTCCAGGTAACCTTCATAGCATAAAGTTATGAGTTTAACAGTATAGTTATTGTGACACATAATTTGTGAAACTCACACAGAAATGTACTGTTTATCAAACTTCTCCTTAATATGGATTTAATTACTTAATATGAAGCAAATTTGTTGCACAATGATAATTATATCTTTCGTAACACTCGTGGTAAATCGTAAAATGCGTTGCTTCAAATCAAACTTCAATCCTTAGGTTCAAGGATTCAGTTCCAGGAAACCTTCAGTATCATAAAGTTATTATGAGCTTAACAGTGTTGTTACAGTTGTGACATATGGGGAAATCGTACAGAAATGTTTTGTTCTAATTCAAACTTTAATAATGCGACAAGATTTAGCTTATTAATAAGATAATCTCTTACTTAACATCGATTAAATTTCATAATATGAAACAAATTTGTTGTACAATGATAATTATATTTCAGTAAACACGTAAATTCGTAAAATGCGTTGCTTGAAATCAAACTTTAGTCGTCATTAGTGAGGTTTCTGTTCCAGGTGACCTTCAGTAGCATAAAATTATGAGTTTAACAGTGTAGTTATTGTGTCACATAGTTTGTGAAAGTCGTACAGAAATGTACTGTTTCATATCAAACTTGTGCTCCTTAATATGGATTTAGTTTCTTAATATGAAGCAAATTTGTGGCATAATGACAATTATATCTCTCGTAACACTTGTGGTAAGTCGTAAAATGGGTTGCTTCAAATCAAACTTCAGTCTTTAATTGCAAGGATTCAGTTCAGGAAACCTTCAGTATCATAAAGTTTTTATGAGCTTAACAGTGTTGTTACAGTGACATATGGGGAAATCGTACCAGAAATGTTTTGTTCTAATTCAAACTTTAATAATGCGACAAGATTTAGCTTATTAATAAGATAATCTGTTCCTTAATATGGAATAAATTTCTTAATATGAAACAAATTTGTTGTACAATGATAATTATATTTCAGTAAACACTTTAAATCGTAAAATGGCCGAACGATGGCCGAATGGTAGAGTGCTGCTCTTCGGAACCGGAGTTCGTGGGTTCGAATCCCGCTGCTGGCATGGATGTTTGTAGCCGTTCGGAATCGGCTTTAAACTGTAGGTCCCGGTCTCATTAGCCCTCGTGTGCAAAACAGTAGACCGTAGCGCTCCAAACCAAACCAAACCTAAATCGTAAAATGCGTTGCTTGAAATCAAACTTCAGTCCTTAGATGTAAAGATTTAGTTCCAGGAAACCTTCAGTACCATAAAGTTATTATGAGCTTATTAGTGTTGTTACAGTGACATGTGGGAAAATCTTACAGAAATGTTTTGTTTTAATTCAAACTTGAGTAATGAGACAAGATTTAGCTCATTAATAAGAATATCTGCTCTTTAATATGAATTCAGTATCTTAATATGAAGCAAAGTTCTTGCTCAATGATAATTATATTCTCCGTAAACATTTTAAGTCGAAAAATGCGTGGTTTGAAATCGAATTTCTATGCTTAAATGCAAGGACTCAGTTCCAGGAAACCTTCAGCAGCATAAAGTTATTATGAGCGTAACAGTGTAGTTATAGTGACATGTGGAAACATCGTACAGCAATATTTTATTCTAATTCAGAGTTGAGTAATTTGACAAGGATTCGGCTTATTAATAAGAAACTCAGCAACTTAAAATGGATTCAACTTTTTAAAGTGAAACAAAGTTGTTGCATAATGATAATTATATTTCCTGTAAACACGTAAATTTGTGAAATGCGTTGCTTGAAACCAAACTTGAGTATTTCGACAAGGATTTAGCTTTTTAATGAGAAATTGTCCTTAATATGGGTTCAGTTTCTTAAAGTGACACAAAGGTATTGCACAGTGGCAATTATATTGCCCGTAAACACGTAAATACATAAAATGCCTTGCTTTAAATCAAAAGTGAGTTCTAGGATTCAGTTCCAGGAAGTTTTCAGTAGAATACATCTATCATGAGTTTAACAATGTATTTATAGTGACACATAAAGTGGAAAACTAAAATAAAGTATTACAAAATACTGATTGAAGCAGAGTGCAAAGTATATAGTTCACACTTTTCCATGACTTCTAACGTTGACGAGAAATGTTAGTCTGCAATGAAAATCGAAGTCAATGCACTTTTATAAATGGTTACAAATTTGCTGCATTTCAAATCAATTTAATGTACGGTAAACCTAAAAGAAACAAATAACGTTTTCAGACAAAGAAGTGTATTTCGACGTATCCATAACTACCCTCAAAAATCAACATGTCACTTCCTTATGACATATACAAATTTGTTACATTTAGAATCTTTAATACGATATGTGAGATGCCATTTTCTAAATTAATTTTTAATCGAGAAAATTGAAGGTTTGAATTCATATGCCGTGGAATGACAAGATGTTATTATAACATCTTAAAATCTCTTACATAAATCAATTTTAATAAAATATCAATCATATTAAAATACATTTGCTTTTACTTTCATTGATTTTAATACATAGCATTTTGTTTTAATGATATTCTAAATAGAAAATTTTTTTATGTTAATATTTTGATCTAAGTGTTTGTCCAGCCTTTAGAGCTTCTGGTCCTTTCTCTGGAAGTTGAGGTTCGGTTCGAACGTTCGTTGTGACGTCACTTTGAAGTCAGCTTGCGGACATTTTGCTAGAAAACGATCGAGCTGACGTAAAAATGACGTCATAACGAAAGTTGGAACCAACTCGCAACGTCCAGAGTTAGCCCCTATGTTATTTATTGGAGCCTCAATCTCCCTCATTATTCGCTTTCATGTACTGATTGTTCTAAGTCTCGTATTTATTCCCATTCAGCTAATGTTATTTTACTCGCTAGAAATCATCGTTCCCGTATTATCCGTTTTAATTCATCTATCAGAAGGACTGCTTCTCTAGCGTCCATAGCCTGGCTACAGCTGTACATGTCCTCTGTGGAACTGAGAGACAACATCAGGGTATACCACTTTTAGGTATATACGGGTGTCAAAAGCCCGAGGTATCCTAGTGAATCTTTCCTCTTGTTCCTTTTTGGGTGGTTCTTGTTCCTTTCCTAGAGCTTTCCCTCAAAGTGATTACTCCTCATCAGGTTGGACAAAAGCAAATCCGAATCATGACTACACATTCGTTGGTCAACAGTGGTTTGGTAACCCATTCAGATATCTGTTGTGAAGGTCTGGTTCTGCAATATAATCATCTATGGACTCAAGCTTGGATCCGATTAGTCTACATTGATTAATTCATTGTCATCGAAACATTTGGGTTCCATGTCTTCGTCTTCCCGGAAGTACAAGTACTCCTCAATTTACGAATTATCCATTTAACGACCACTCTCACCTAACACATTGTGTGTGGTACATTTCGCAGCGGAAATGTACCGGGAGCTGGCCTTTTACTCGTAAATTTAGTTATTCAGTTAAATCTCAATAGATCGAAAATTATTTTATTTTATATATAAATACAAATATACCGGGTGGCCACAATTAAACTGACAGTGCTCACCGTGTTTTATAGCGCGATCTATTTGCGAGAATGACGCCACATTTTGTAGGAAGATTAAATAAGACGGGAGAAGAAGGATTCCGCAAAAAAAAAAAGTTAATTCCAAAAGTCAGCGCTAGGAGAATATTTGGCGATGTATAAAAGAAAATAGAGTGTTAACAAATGCAAATTAATACGGAATAAAATTACCTTTTATTATGCACATTTTCTGATTTAGTTCAAGTGCAATATGGCAACACTTTTAAAAAAAGCATAAAATCTACATAAACACCGATAAGTCTCATGTTCTGCAATATCACGTACGCTGAGCAGAAGAAGTTCTTTATTCAAATTTCACGTTACATCCATTGGCACAATTAAGAAATTAATTTCCGTATTGATTTGCATTTGTTAGCACTCTATTTTCTATTACACAGCGCCAAACATTCCCCTAGCGGTGACTTTTGAAACTAATTTAAATAAAGAAGTTGAAGAAGCACCTGAACTATTAGAGCAGCATACAGATATAACTGATATACAGACCAAGTTTAAAATATCTTAGTGATATATCTTATTAAAATTTCTTAACACTTTGAAAATATGAGTCTATAGATTTAGAGTGTATTAGACCTCTATTTCAACTGGCGGAAGAAACATTCAGGATGCAGATAAAATTTTGAAAACTTCCAGTATTTATGATAATAATAAAAACTATGGTAAGTGATAAAACATAAAGAAATCATCACACCTGAAGTTTTCTATAATAAGTAAATCCACTTCATCTCAATATTTTGCTTTAGACTAAATATTACAATATTAGAGTGACAATAAAAAATGGCAATAAAATATCAATCAAAATTCTGTAGTCGAAGCCGAATTCTATTTAGCCTGAATAGTGAAGTCAGATTTTTTAATTTTAACTAAAAAATCATTAAAAAGATTATTAAGACTAACAATAAACATTGGCAATATAAATCAATCAAACTTTTGTAGTAGAAGCAGAATTTTATTTAGTCTGATGGGTTATGTCTGATTTTTAGTTTTAACTTACATAGCAAGATACATATTCGAAGAAACACAATAAATGATGGCATAGTAT
>JAGEOH010001212.1:0-25000 GCA_032207245.1 Pardosa pseudoannulata
TGGAAATTAAGAACTTTTCACTCCCAGCGTGTAAAGGCTGTTGAGTAAGATCATATATAAATGATCTCAATTCGGTCGTTTTCTCGGAAAATTCCTAACGAGTAGGAAAGTTATTGATTGCAAGAGTAAATCCATTATTAAAAAAATCAAGCACAGGTTCTTAGGAATAAAAAATAGTAACGTAAATAAATATAATGAAAATTCTTCTAGTTTTATATCTTTATTTGTGCTTAATGTTTTCTTTAGAGTTTAAACCATTTGAAAAATATGTTGTGAGAATTAATATGTATATATTCTCGTATAATGTACAAAATATACAATCTAGATAAAATTACACCTTCAACCATACTATCATTTTCAGTAAAGCGGTTATAAAATTGAAGATTTTATATTTAAGAAAACTATATAAAATTTGGCTTATGTGCACTGTATGTATACACTTTTAAATTTTAGATTTTTTTTTATTGAAATTAAAGAAATTTAATTTTTTTAAAGAGCCGACATGCAGGGTTAAAGTGACTGTTTCCCAAGATATATATATATATATATATATATATATATATATATATATATATATATATATATATACTTTTTATTTATGAAAATTATATACAAATAGGTGTATATACAATGTATGTATTCTTTTTAAATTTTGGTTTTTTTAATTTTGAAAAATTTTAAATTTAAGAAAAGCCAACATTTAATGTTATTTTGACACTGTTTTCCAGGAAGCAAGGACAATAAAAAATAACATGTGTTAAATAATGAAAGAGAATTTTATAAACGTTACACAAAATTTGAATAAATATCACTAATTATTTTTCTTGTATGGTAAATTTCAAAGCATAAGATGGAAAAAAATACCAAGTTATTATTTTTACCTTTTCTGAATTCATAATGATTCTGATAATATACACAATTAAAAATGTATTTCAATACAGACCACAAATCATGTATACTCACAGGAAAAACGTAAGCAACTGAGCTTAGGCTATACTATACATAATGAACAATACTGTTACCAATTTATGAAGCGTAGCGTTCGTGGATTGAGTAGACTTTGAATTAAGACAGCAAAAATAACAGCACTTTATTCGTAATGCAGGGAAAACACGAATACAGCAGCCAACACCGCGAGAACTGGCTAGCACAGGCGATAACTCTTAGCGCCAAACAACGTAGGTCTTTACCTCTACAAATTTCTCAGCTAACTGAACCTCGATCAGGATCGGCCCCCGGTATTTATATCCTCGGGAGAAACTGGAATATTCTAGAAAGTACTAGGTACAAACGGTCGCCAAGAAAGTCACCAAGTCGCCAAATTTAGTGATAAATCGCCAAAATTGGCGCCAAAAATTAGTCGCCAATATCTCGCCAAATACATGATTTACCCATTATAATACACAGTATACGGCAAAAATACATGCCAACTTGCGAAATTCGTAGCATTACTTATATCTAGTTACAAATAAACTCTCACCAATTACAGAAAACGGTAGTACGGTTCTGTCATCTGGTGTGTAAAAGGAGAAATGCTCTTCGGAGCATAAGAAATGGACTCTTGTAATATTTTCTCAGTAATGCTTTTGAATAGTCCTGCCCGAAATATCACGAGCTCTAGAGATCCTGTACTAAAGATCACTCTGGGATTTTGAAGAGCGAGAGAGAAAACTGATAAAACTTTTGAATTAATTTTCATTGTGAAGTTGTATTATATACTCACAATACATTGAGAAGTGGAAAACAAATTACTATTAAAATATTTTTACATAGCATTTCACTAGCCTTTCTGCGATGGAGGAATATGAATTGATAAGAACAATTTCTTCCCATACAAATTTCTAGTTATATTCAACTTATATGTAAAGATTTTGCTTGATATGGAGTGCTACCGTCTACTGTTTTCATCCACGAAAGATAATGAGACTGGTACCCACTGTTTAGAGGTGATTCCAAACGGCTACGAACATCCAAGCAAACAGCGGTATTCGACCTCGCGAACTCCGTTACCAAAAGCAGGACTTTTACATTTGGCCATAGCTCGGTCATATATGTAAAGAAAATCCTAATTTAAAAATGCTGTGAAAAAGAACCGCTGATCAGAATGACTTAAAATTTGATCTAAATCAGCTCGAAGAGAGGAAACCTTGTGATGTAAGTAAAATGTGATTGAACAGTCAAAAAATATTTTTATCCATTTAATGTAGTATGATCTTGCGTGGTGTATGGGCACTAACAGTGAGACAACAGTGGAATTTCAGTCCACTGTTGTCACACTGTCATTTTTTTCGGAATCTTTTTTTTTTGTGTGTGTGTCTTTGTCAAATCTTTGTCAGTTTTTCGTCATTTTTTTCTACTGTCATTTTTTTAAGAAATCATTTTTTCCGTCAAACAAAATACATTGAGCAGTCCATTTAGTTTTCTGTGCTACACATGCCAAAACTGCCTTATTTCAATTCAAAATGCAACATGCAGCCTAGTCCAGTCTCATTATGTCTGTTATGTAGATTGATACACTGTGGACCTTTTTCTCTTATGTCATACCGTTTCCCCTTTCTTACAGTATATTCCCTTTCCCTGTTTTGCCCGTTCGCCGTACAGGCAGAGCTTTCGGACCTTTACTGATTTCCCCGTACGACGTACGGGCAATCTGATTTCTATTTCGCTTGCACTGTTTCGGCCGTATTTTTTAAAGTTTTAGTAACAAATTATTCGTTTAGTAATTTATTCGTCCAGTAAACGATAGTTTGCAGTTTATTGTATTTTCTACTCTGATTGGTTTGTTCAAAAGCGCGGGATTTTTCGCATGTTTTGTATCAAAAGGCGAATTTTTATCTTTCAGTGTATAGCTTTCTGGTTATATTTTACTAACTGCCTGATAATTTTATTGATGTAAGATTTGAATAATAAATTTTTACTTTTAAATAATGGATAATTCAGAGTGTATGGAGCTAACTTCTTGTGATTCGAACTGTGACTCGGAATCAGAAACTGAATTATCTGTAAAAGATTGTAGCGAAAGTTTACTATATGACCTGGATATTAGTGACTCTGATAGTAGTACAGATGGAATCAGTCAAGCAAGATAATTTTTTGAAATTGTGGTAATCCTTCGGATCCGCCTCTTAGATTTGCTTTCACTGGAATTCCAAAAATTAACTTGGGTATCGATGAGACTAAAGGTAAACTTCAGTTCTATGATACTTTCATAGAAAGAAAAAAAGATGTAATAAATGCTTAAAAATATTAGAAATGTTAATTTTAATAACATATCTTTACTTAAAAATGTAAATTGAACAAAGAAATGCAATAAAAAATGTGACATTTCTTGACCGAATTCTGGAAAAAAATGAGACTGTCAAAGGGTTAAATATGAAATTCTTCTGACAACTGGTTCTTTATATACAACACTTTTTAAAGTGGAACTTTAATTAAAATCTCCCTTTATATGTAAGTATTACTATATTAATTTTTCCATAAAACATGAAGTTATGGAAATTATGGTAAACGTTACTTAATTTCTAAACAAATTTTTGACTAAACATTGTTTTGATTCTAAACAAAGTGAATAGTTAGAATAGACTAAAGTTCGTATTGCTATCGAAGCCCGAAAGTATAAGTAAAATTTCGTTGAATAAATGTATCTAAAATACACTTAATTCCATCGGAAGATTTGCACTTTAAAATTATCGAACAGAGTTCGCTATCGATGAGCATTGGATCGATGAATGCATCGATTGCAGATATGTCTGGATCATAAAACCTCCTATCTTGTAATCTGCATAGATATTTACATTTTATTTTGAGTAAGGGGAATTTTATGGCACTAAATGTATACTTAGATCAACTGATAATAAAAAATGGGAATAATGATGATAGAATATACTCCGTCAATGCGTTCGAGTAAATAAATTATAGATGAAAAGAGAGGTTAAAATATGCATAAAAACATTTAAAAATAAATGGCTTTCACGTCCTGGGGAAGTAAAAGCCTTAATCGTAATCACGAGATTAACCGAAAATGAAATCTTGTATTCAAGATTTTTAAACTAATATAAAACCGAATTTTGCTTCTGTTCTTTTGTTCGCAATTGCAAACTTTATACAACGAGAAATATCAATCTACCATATATTAATATAATTTAAAGAGGTTTGCTATAGGTTTAAGAGATTAAAGAGAATTTTATATTTCTGACTGTTATAAAATCTAGTTGTGCATCTCTTTTTTATTGATATCTGTACTCAATTTCAATATAACGTATGCTAACGCTTAGGAACACAACTTGATGATTAACCAAAATTTTTTGTTCTTTGTTTAGGACTTATACCTAGCTAACAATACACACTCACAAAAGAAAAATAAGAGTATCCCGGCTATTTTGGATGTTTTTCCCTTACAATAATACATAGATTTCCCGTATGAGAACGATAACTTCAACCAAATAAAATCTTTTCACTGTAAAAAAATATCTATCCATTTTATATCAGCAAAAAACAATCCCCAACTGACGAGATTTTAAGCCTTTAGAAGGGTTATGACCTTTCTCTTACACTTATTTGCTTACTTTAGTCGATCAGTTACATACAGTGATCAAAACGCACATTTAATGAGCGTTTAGTCTAATGGAGTCAGCATGGATAAAATGGATGAATTTGAAAATGGAAATTGTGAAGAATTATCGTATAAAATAGATATTGTACCTATGAACCATTATATATCAAACAAACAATTACACACACACACACACACACACACATGATAAAGGTTGAGCAGAGTTCTTGTGCTACACCAAAACATTTTCAGCTAATATATTTTAGTTGAGGTTGATTTATGGTAAGGCTTTTAATGAGTGAAATATTGTTGCTATAACAAGAATTTTACACATTGTAAAGACCTTATAGCAACTGAACTAGTAAGTGTCAGTTTATGATTCCTTGTACTGGTGAAGAATGTCCAGATTTATTCGACTACAAGGAAAATTTCAACGTATTTATTTTAATTTATTTTAACTTTTGATAAGATATTTAATGTTTTGCTGTAACACACATTTTCTGCCCGTACTTCAAGAGTAAAAGAAATCAAAGTAGCATGCACGTGTCAAAGTGTGATAAAACTCTAAAAGATGTATTGCCTGTTCTTATTTTATCAACTGAGCAAATGTATATCTTGATGAGTTGTATCATGTACTTTACTTCAACATTCAAACTTCCGGGATTTTATGAAGTAAATGTTTTGTTGCAGGTGAACTTGGTGGTGGTGTCGGATCACGGCATGACCTCCACCGACGCGAGAGGTCTCAGCGTGATTGACCTTCACGAAATCATCGATATCTCGGACATTAAATACATGGTGTACTATGGAGCAACGACCATGCTGCTACCATATGAAGGAAAACTCGAAAAGGTAAGTATGTTTCTCTTCTAAATAACATAACCCCTTTCCGGTGAATATACAGTGAAACCTCTCTAAGCGGCCACCCCTCCGTACCGAGAATATTTGTCCGCTTAGAGGTGCTAGCCGCTCTGAAGGGTTTTATTTACTATTATAAAATAATTACTATAATGTGTAATATAAACAAGTCTGACATATATTCCTTATGTAAATGAAATTTAAAACTTATCTGAAGAGAAAATGGTACTTTATTTCAAGCTTCTTTGCATTTTTTTAAAAAGGCTTCAATATGTTCTTGTTTTTTCTGTATTTTTCGTACTCTTTCAAAATCAAATTCTTTTCTTTAATGACTTTGTTGATTTCCGTTCTTCTGTAGTTAAATAATTCAGCTAACTTTCTTGCCGATTTGCCATTCTCATATTCACGCAGAACTTCCCTGCTCTGCTCGAGATTAAGATAAACGCATTTCGACTTCGCTGCAACTCAGATCACTGACCAACTAATGAAAGGAAACTAATCTGAATGACATTTTTGCTGACAGAGGTGCAATTCTTCCGTAACTTTACCGATTGGAATTCCAAACAAAGGCTTTAGGACACCTTCAACGCTTGATTCTCTAGTTTCTCCCTCAGTTTCTATGGATGGTGCAATAGGGATTCCCTATCTGAAGGGTGTGGGGAGAATACAAAAGAGATAACAGATTTATTCTTTCTTAGAAGGGGGGGGCGGGAATGGACTTCTCAAATTATTTCTCTGTCTTATATCCGACCATAAACCTGACCTTGAGATTCTTCGCTCAAATTTAAAGCATGGAGTGAGTAGAATTTCCCAAAAAATGAAAGGGGCAAACCCCTTTGGTAGCCTTTTAGAGGGGTTCGGGTGGCCGCTGATACAGGTTATTTTACCATTAGGTCTATGAGTCGAAAAATCCGTGAAATGAAAAATTGGCCGTTTAGAAGGGCGGCCGATATTCAGGGGTGGCCGCTCTGAAAACTTTCACTGTATTTAAAAAAACTTGCCAAAAATGGAAATTATTTTTTCTTTTTAATTTTGTCCGTTATTATTATCAAAATGCTAGAAAGGGATTATGAAATAACGACTATTTTTTTAAATGAAATAACTACTATTTTCATTAATTTCCAATATATGGGACATGTTAAAGGTTCACAGTAATTTTTGCACAAACCACAGCAAAATAAATCGCATGCATAGTTTTGTGGATAACTAATATAGAATATCATTATCTCAATCAATTATCATGAATTCCTCAGATGCCTTTAAATTTCTCAAATCCTTGACAGTATCCAACAAATAGCAAAAAATTGCGCGAAACTACTCGCGGGAAAGTATCTCTATCTATTACAAAAATAGCAAATTAAATATTATGCATTAGGAGAAACGATTTCGGGTTTCAAGGAGTTGAAATAAAAGTTTTTTCTCTTGCTGGAACTCAGGTCGGGCATTCGAAAATTGACTCATTTGCGTTGTTCGAACTCAGTTAGGGCGTCACAGGCAAGAGATTAATTATAAGGAAATTCGAGGATGAAGACAAAATTATCAAAATGATTGTGCATGACTGAAATGATAAAAAGGAACAAAAGAAAGAGAGATATAGAGATACCTCTATTTTACCACATTAGGAAATAATCTATTTTTTTACAAATTATTAATACAGAATAACTAGGCATGAATTTGTATTCAATAATAACATTTAATGCATGTCCTAACTAAACTTTAATGGGACAGATTTTGCTAAAATATTCAATTTAACAATATAAATCGTGTGAAAAAAATAATAAAAAGAAGCCGGATTCAAAATGTAATAAAAATTGAAAATTTTAAAAATTCCATTGAAACATTACAATTGCTTCTTATTAAATATAAATTTTGTATTAGCTGTAAATAAAAAAGGGAAAGAAAGTTGTATTCTTTTAGAATGCAATAAATATCAGAAGTTCTATTTATAGCACTATAGTGAAATAGTGGTTCATCTACAACAATATAAATCTTATAACTCTTTGACCGTATCCTTATAAGAAAATAAATATATCTCATTTAAATACACAATTATTTATATTTAATTTGTCTAAATGATAAATCTAACTATATTTAAGACGCTACACTAAATAAATTTTTGTTTAAAATAGGTTTGGTAGTGATATACGTGCATTAGATTCGTATATCGAACATGATATAAAGAACAAACAAAAAGCTAAGAGTTTCAATAACAATGCTAAAAACTGGAATTATATAATTATTTACCATTCTCAAAACAATTTTTCACATCCCATATATCCTCAACTAAACATACATCAGCGGCCACGAGGTATAACTAACCTATTTCTTCACGGTTTGGTTTAGTTTGATTTGGAGCAATGTCGTCTAATGTTTTGCTACACAAGAGCTAATGAGACAAAAACTTACTAAATGAAGACCACGCCGAACGTATACAATGTACATGTTAGCATAGGCATTGGAACACGTAAAATCCAGTATCACAGAGCAGCTCTAACAAATCTGAACATTACACGTTTTGCTTTGGTTTGATTTGGCGCGCTATAGTCTAACTATTTTGTTCCCGAAGGATATTGGACTATGACCTACTGACCTACTGAATGAGACCGGAGCCTACTGATTGAATCCAATTCCAAATGGCTACTAACATTCATGCAAACAGCGGGATTTGAACCCGTAAAGTGAGGTACCGAAAAGCAACTCTCTCTCATTAGGCCATCTTTGGGGCCGGTCATCATACGGAATGCTTCCACGATGCTACCAGGTTTGAATTGGTTTGGAGCTCTACTGTTTTGCTACATGAGATCAAATGGAACAGCACTGATCCAAACCTCCTACGAACATCTATTCCAACAATGAGATTTGAACCCACACTTCGATACCGATAAACAGCACTCTACCCATCCGGAAATCGTTCGTCTTAACTTAAAGAGGCTTCAAGGTTCGGTCAGGTTTGGAGTTCTACCTTCTACTGTTTTACTACACGAGGTTAAGTAGATCGGGACGTACTGAATAAAGCCGATACCAAATGGCTACCAATATCCATATCAAGAGTACGTTTTAAAGCCACGAACTCCTTACCGAAGAGCAGATCTCTAACCATAAAGCCATCTTTCTGTTAGTTTGCAAGGGGATGGAGCAGGTATCGTTGAGAACCTTGTAATTGCAGATATTACGATTATAGTCATTATCGTGGTGAAACATCAATACATATGTGCGATAGAAGGGATGTCATCCGACATGTAAGTTTCAAATGCTTTTGAATGATTGTGCTGTTTTGGAAAACAAATTTTATAACTTCTCTACAAATAATTCGTGAAAAGAAAATTCATGACCATAGAGATAAATATCGGTTTCTCCCAACCTCCCTGTCATATGGACATGTCGTTTGTAATTTTGCTACCATATCTTTGTTGTCAACACAAACGAAATAACTCTCCAACACTAAATCCTCGAGAATTACTCTGAAAAATGCCTTCTACTTAATTGCAAAAGAATTCCGCTTTAAATATAGCCGACGATAAACTGCCCGCGAACAGAGTGATGGGGGGATTCAAGGGGAAGTTTCGAACGACTCCTGGCCCACCCTCCTTTTCGTTCTTAACGAAATCATTTCAGCCATGTACTGCCTGCTTAAATAATGAGGCGTACAGGTCAGGAGTCTATCCTAATATTTGCCACGTAATGGAGGGTTCCTTGGCACGCGGAGACAAAATTTCGTTACGTAGCTATGGCAACGGGGAGGTAAAGTGTTTACTTGAGGTTCGTGGTCAAAGTGATGTGTCAGAAATGAAACAGGAAATTAAAACGGGAATCCAATATGTAAGACTTTTGTTCCGCATCGTCGGATAAAACTCAATTCATTCGCCATCGATTACAGAGTAGAGATTTCTGTATTATGCTAATGAAAGATCGCGTTGAAATTTGTTCCTCGGGATTAATTTGTTCGAATTAAGATGTCTCCCATATCTCCTTTAAAATGGGAATTCGAAATATTTGCAACAGTGATCTATAGAAAAGTGTTGGCGAATATTTTATTTATTTTCTATAGATTTATGTAAGCCTCAATTTTAATTGTATGGATTCCTTCATCATATTGGAGTAATTAAAAAGCTCACTGCTAGTAATTCTTGTAGTCTTTAAATATATATGCATATTTATAGAGGGGGGCCCTTAAATATTACGAGAAACGTGTAGGGGAGATAGGGAAAATCATAAGGATGAAGAATACATACAACCCATGGAAGGATACTTTAGAGATTAGTGATAGCAGAGGTAAAAAAAAAATTTGGAAAGTAAACAAGAGAGTGATTCATTTGAAAAAATTATTGGGCATAATAGAATGTAAATGGTGCCCGATATAAATACAGATAGAGTGTTACAACGGATTTTCGAAGCATCAGATGAGAAGCGAACCTGACACTGAAAGAGCATTACATATCTAACACGATCAAACACATCTAGAGTATGATTGTAGCAGCTGCACAGACGAGTCTTTCCAAGAGGTCCATTTCTGACTTAAAAAGTTTGTAATAAACAACACAATTGATTACTAACCACACCAAAAATTCAAGGCTTAATAAAAGTGATCAGAAGTTGGAACTTCATGTTACGCCGCGCATTTCGTGGAATATCGACAAGAAAGATAAAAAGTACGACCAGCTAATTCGCGGCGATTAACCAAGATATAAAAAGGTACTGTCCTACGTTGGCATGGACGTTTTTATTTGTTCGAAATCGGTTTGCGGACTTAATTCCATTCTAATTAGCGATCGAGTCACAAAACTCTTGTTGCTATAAATGAAACCAAACTCTAGATCTCTGATCCGTACTGTCTACTGTTTTTGTACACAAGGATTACTCATAACTGTATCTACTGCTTTAAATGGATTCCAAACACTACGAACATCCATGCTATCCGCCGGATTCGAACCGCGAGCTCCGGTATTAAAATGCAGCTCTCTACCGTCCGGCCATCGTTCGGTGTATATTACAGGGGAAGAAATATTTTTAATTATAGAGATTTTGCGGGCTCTACAACAATCCATATGAGGCTGACAAATATCCTTATGAAAGACATGGATATGAAGCTATTACTTATTTAGCACTATCGAAGAGCACGTGGAGTTTAAGGAATGTTGAGGACGCTAGTACTATTGCCCCCATTGCGTCAAAAGCAGGGACCAAGTAGAAATTACCCTGTCACTTATATATATATAATATATACATATATAATATATATAATATATATACATACATATATATATAATATATATATATATATATATATATATAATATATACATATATATAATATATATAATATATATATATATATATATTTATATATATATAATATATATAATATATATATATAATATATATAATATATATATAATATATATATATATATAATACATATAATATATATATATATATATATATATATATATCGTTTGATCTTAAAGGACAAGGTAACCCTAAACCTATTTTATGAGATACAACCACCACTAATAAAATCACCGAATCTTTGACTGGCTCGTGCCTCAAACTAACAAACTTTTTATTATGAGATCGATGCCTTTGAAAACTGAGTCACTGTTGCAAAATTGCATTAGATTCCATATTACTTAAGAACACTTACATTGCAGTGTAAAAAGAATGCACTGCACTAGATGTAACATTATAGATACCATGAATTGAAATAATGCAAGTAAAGAAATGCACATGTCTTTTACGACTAATACATGAGGCCGATGGATTTAAAATTTTCATATCAAAATCATGTAGCGTTGATGGAAAAAAAAAGTTAAAATTAAATGTCGTAGTATGTGAAATACCCTTGAGAGTCAGTTGATCACAAACAGGCTGAAAATGAAAAATCACGTTTTAAAAATTTTTGTTGCTTCAAATATAAACGATCTCTAAATTATAAAGTAAGAAATATGCTTGACTGCAAAAAAACCAATTATATTACATAAGCAGAATGCACTACCTTAAATGCAACATTAATGGTAACACAAATGGAAATAACGCATGAAAGTGAAAGCACATTTGTGTTAAGAATAATAAATGATTTCCAAAGAATAAAAATCTTTATACCACAAGTTGCGTAATGTTAACGGTAAAAAATATCCAATAACATTATTTATCGTAGTTTATGAAGACATAATTCTTATTTTTCTTTTCATTAAACCAAAAGTGTTCTCAATGAGATTCAATATTCAAAGAATATATATATGCTGGATTTCCGTTAAACTATTTTACATTGTAATAACACTACGGATGAGGTATGCATATTTTACGTCGACAATAGAGAGGCAAACAAATTCTATTTATAACCCACACAATAACATAAGATGTATATACATAATTTTCCTTTAAATATTTCGTCCAGCATTTTAATAAAACAGGGCACATCTCTTATTTTTTTACAAAGAATGAAAGAAGTACTTGATTTTTTTCTTTCCTAGTAATATTTCTTAAATTAATTTTTTTTCATTTTGATCTTTGAGTATTCTTTAACCTTTTTCCTATCCTTTTGAAATGCGCTTCTTTGAAGTATTTTTATCTATTGCATTTGTCTTCTAAATATTTACTGTATACTTATCTTGAGAGAATATTTCCTGTAACCGAATTTTAAACAAGCACAATTTCAAAAATCCCTTGCAATTTTTTAAAAGAAACTTTTTTAATAAATTACGCTACCTGCATGGTTTGACAATCACGTCAAAAATGAGAACCTATTAATTTTAGGTTTGTCTTCTTTTTTGTTCTTTTCATTTTTTGTTCGGGCAATTTCCTCCTCTCCGGGAATTGCGAGTTCAGCTCTCAGACTTCTTCCTTGGCGCCAGGAGGATAATTTTAAAGGTTAAAACGTCTAGGTTGACGTTCCGCTGAAGAATGCTCAGAAATCCAATAAATTCCCTAGTGTAAAGAAAATACACTCTTCAGTTTTGTTTCACTTTTTTTTTCGGCTTCCCTTTATGAAAGTTTAAAAATGACGAAAAAATTTATTGATTTTGCATTTCTATCTTTCAGTAACACCATATTTTTTCTAGTCTTTGTGCTTTCGTATAAAGTGATAAAAGTTGTAAATTTTCTGAGCCGAGGAAGGTAATTTATTTTTCTTTACCTAGTTGGCTAGATAAGCAAGTGCGAAATGTTCTTTGCGTAAGTAACTGTGAATTAAATCCCTAGTATGCGTTATGTTATTATTTATACCGCATAAGTAACTGTAGATCAAAATTTTTAATGTGTTGAGATTCTGTTTTATCTATCTTTAATAACAACGTAATTTTTCTCAAAGATCCAGGGTAGCAAAAGCAACGTTCTCGTAACTGAGAGGTTGCGGGTTCGGAACCCGAGCCAACCTAAGACACCGCGTTTGTTACAGGTGACTGGCGCACGTAACATATGTTCGTGGTCACTGCTAAATGTGCAAATTCAAATGTATCAGAACTTCCGAACTTATGACGTGAAGTTGAACAACTGTGGGACTGTCTGTCTCCTCGAAGTAGTATTAGAGAAGGGCGAAGGCTAAATCTTGAACTGGCTTTTTGGTTTTTCGTTTCGTCTCTCCCCAAGCTTGCAGAAAGTTCCGACGAAATTGTTACCTCCTCCTCATCATCGATAGTTAAATATGAATTTGCTGAGCTAAATACCTATGTGCGTGTATAAGGTACTGTGAATTATTCTCTAGGTTTTATTATGTTGTGCAAAGAGCGTCATCTGTGAAATTCTTCCTAATTTATTTATTGTTTACGTTTATCATTTTACTTTTGCACCTTCTTATGTTTTAGTTAAATAAATATATTGTTTACTTTAGAACGAATGTATTATTTTTTGCCATACATGATGATATGTTGTTTTTAAATAGTTAATGGACTATGACTCCAATTAACAACCCACTCATGCACATGTTATAAAATATTATAACCGAACAGTTACAATATCAACCACGTTTTGAATCCAAAACTCTGATGTTAGCAGTCTTTTGCTTGGTCCCTGCTTCAAAATTACGAGGATCCACTTGAGCAAAGTTGTTCTTTCACCTTAACAGTGCTCATCAAAACGAAAGGCACATCCCTTTGTCTTAATGTGAGTTTTCGGCCCCCATCGGTTCCTCGTCCGGTGAAACGAGCAGAATTTCCTTTCGTCTCGAGTGGTTCGCTCCACCTTCATTAATTCCGGCGTCAGGAAGTCCGCTAATCATCCAGCAGTTATCCAAATTCCCTCCTCTTAACAACGTCCGTCTTCTGCGTTCGCTCGTGGATTGCGAATGCGGCGCGACGAGCGCGGGCCGGGTACTTCGACGGGCCTAGTGCAAGGTGGGGTGGCCCTATACTTGCGATATGCCCACCGCCGCCAGTATCAGCCTCTAGGGCCTCACGGCCATATGGGCACGGTTAGGCGCTTGATTGTGTTACTATGAGTAACATACTGCAGAATCATCCTTGGTTTGTCCAAGTGCCATCAGAAATTACAATTTTTCTCTCATTTCTGTGCCTTCGGGTAACGTTTACAAAATTACACATTTTCTGAGTCACTTTAGGTAATTTATACGTATACCTAATTGTTTAGTTGTGTGATTGTGAAATGTTATTCACGAACACAACTGTGAATTGGGTCACTAGTATGAGATTATTTTTTATACTGGTAGTTAATTTATATATCTATATCTAATTACTTAATCAAGTAACTGTGAAAAAATATTTAAGCAAATAACTGAATTGATTCACTGGTACGTGATAATTATTTGTATTGTTTAAGCAACTGTAGATATCATTTCATAATTTATTTTGATTTTGCAGCTCTATCTCTCAGTAAAACCGTACCTTTTTCTCATATCTATCTCATTTCTTAATCTATTGAGATGTTGCATTTTTATCTTTTAATAATAACTTCCTTTTTATCATTTGTGTGCCTTTGGATAAAGTGTGCAAAGCTGTAAATTTTCTCAGTCATGGAAGTTAATTTATATTTCTATGTCTAGTTGTTTAATTGAGTAACTGTGAAAATTTATTTACGTAAATAACTGTGAATTATCCACTGGTATGCGATAATTATTTATATTGTTTAAGCAACTGTATATCTTATTTTATAATTTGTAGCGACTTTGCAGTTTTGTCTTTCAGTAAAACAGTACTTTTGTCTCATTTCTGTGCTTTCATATTAAGTAGTGAAAGTTGTCATGGACATTAATATATTGTTCTTCCTCTAGTTGTTTAGATGAGTAACTGTGAAATGTAATTTGCCGAAAGAACTGTGAATTAATTCACTAGTATGCATTTTATTATTATTTATACCGCGTAAGAGACTGAAAATCTGATATCATAGTGTGTTGGGATATTGCATTTTTATCTTTTAGTAACAGGCTACATTTTTCTCATTTGTGTGCTTTTGTGTAAAACGTGCAATTTTCTGAATTTTACTGAAGTAATGCACTTTTTGAAAACTAGTTGTTTTGATGTGTAACTGAATTCTATTTACTTAAATAACTGAAGTGATTAACTGGTATGCATTTTATCATTACTCATCGTTTTTCATCGTTTAAGTACTGTTTAATTATGCAATGGTTCACGATCTATATATACACTCAAGAGACAAAAAATCATGACCATCCCTACATTTTGCAATAAACTGGGTAACCTGTAAGGCACATGAACAGATGGAAGTGGTATTAAACTGCTGCTGGAGAGTCTGAAGAATCATTCTTTCCCTTACTTCTGTGTGGGATGAGAAATTCTGCGGCCTGGCCGCCTAACGCACCGAATCTCAATCCGATAGAACAAATTTAGGATGCCATGGGACGTCAGCTCAGAGTTTAAAGACCACCAATTTGCAATATCTCGGATTTGCGTAATCATTGCTTAAACATCTGGTACAATCTGTCTGCCGCCTGCTATCAAGGACTTGTGGCTTCCATGCCAAGGCGGATTGAAGCTGTGTTGCGCGCCAAAGGTGGGCTAACTCGTTATTGACAGGTGGCCATAATGTTTTGACACTTGAGTGTTTTTTGTTCCTTTGATGCTACGCGGGGAATATTTGTACTTTCTTTTGGCTTCGTTTAGGTTTGGTTTGAAGTATTACGGTCTATTATCTAATGAGACGAGACCTACTGCTTAAAAACGATTCCGAACGGTTGCAAACATCCATGCCTACAGCGGGATTCGATCCCGTGAACTCAAGGTCCGAAGAGCAGCACTCTAGCATTTGGCCATCGTTCATTGCTTTATTACTACACGAGGATTAATAAAATCGTCATATACATCTCAGAGCCGATTCCGAAAGTCTACGAACAACCATGTCTGAAGTTGCTATCTAAAACTCATCCTCCGCTACCTAAAATAACGATCTACCATTTTGTCATCATCAGGCTGGAATTTATCTGTACAAGTAAAGCATTCACGGGAAAAATCTTTTCACGAGAGCTGGAGTTCTCATTGTGAAAATACATTTCTTTTTCAACTCCTCTTCTTAGCCCACTCTCCTGTTTCTAATCATGGATCTTGTTGGTGCTTCAACCACATTTGGCGAAATTGGCGTGCTTGCAGCTTGGCGTTTGAAATCTGGCGAGGGGATCGTAACTCAACAAATTGATTCTTAATCAAAAACAACATTTTGAGGAAAAATTTTTCAAAATTTGATTATTTTAAATACTTTTAATAATAAATTTTTAATAAATTAAATTAAATTAAATTAAATTAAATTAAATAATAAATTTTTAGATACTTGGTAAATTCTTTTTCCAATTTTTAAGTAAATCGACCGATCTTTGCAGAACACGTATTTTGAGTGGAGGTTGAAGAGGAGTTGTAAAATTGAAAAATTTTTTTCAAATCTCTTATTTTTAAGTTTTTTTTCCAGTTATTTAAAGCTCATATTTATGGTTTTCATTTGATTTGAAGTAATACGGTCTTTGTAATGAAACAGAAACCTACTGTTTAAAGTCGATATCGAATGGCTAAGAACCGAAAAAGCACTCTACCCCATTTTACCATCGTTCAGCAAGCGTTTTTATAGAGTAAGATAATATAGTATTGAAGGATTATAATAGAAAAAGAGTTTTAAAACTATGGCTTCCACTTCTTATTTAATTTTCAGGCTTTAAGTACTACCTATGTGTAAATAATATATTAAAATTTTATAATGAATGCAATTAAATTAATTTTACATTTTAATTCTACACTCAAGAGCCAAAATCTTATGACCACCCCTACATTTTTCAATGAAATCCCCTGCATGACGTGGAAGGCACGTGATAAGGAAGTGGTATTTATGTATTTAACTGCTGGAGAGTCTGAAGAATCATATCATTCTTTCACTTACTTCTGTGTGTGATGGGAAAGGCTGCGGATCTAACCAATTTTGATAGATGGCAGATTGTAATGGTTCGAAGGCTCGGAACAAGTATTTGCGAAACTACACGACTCGTGGGTTGTTCGTGATCTAGAGTTGTTATTACTTAGGCCAAGTGAATGAATGACGGTGAAAAAAGCAGTAGACGACATAGTGTTGGACCTCCACATGCTATCAAAGAAAAGGGTCGTCAGAGACTGTCTCGCGTAGTGAAGCAAAACCGGAGCCAGACAGTAGTGGCTCAGCTGACAACCCAAAACAATGCAAGACCAAGTAGAATAGTATCGGAGCACACTGTTCAGCTGACACTGTTGGATATGGGGCTATGCAGAAAACGTCGCACTCGTGTGGCTTTGCTTACCAAGAGTCATCGCCAACTGCGTCTATTCTTGGACCAGGAACATCGAGACTGGTCCATGGATCAGTGGAAGAGAGTTGCCTGGTCAGATGAATCACGCTTTGTAATTCAGCACGCCGATGGCCGTGTCAGGATACACCGTCTTCCAGGCTAACTGTTACTCCCTCAATGTACAGTAGGTCATACACAGGCCGGTGGTGAGGGTATTATGCTTTGGGGGACGTTTCTCGTGGCGTCGCTGGGACCCGTGGTTGTGGTAGAGAAAACCATGAATGCCGCAGGGTATCTGATCATCATTGCAAACCAATTGTACCCTTACAGGGCCTCTGTTTTTCCAGCTGGAAATGGAATGTTCCAACAAGACAAAGACCACCAATTAGTAATATCTCTGATTTGCTTAAACATCTGGTAAAATATGTCTCCGGCCATCTACCAAGGGCTTGTGTAATCCATGCTAATGCGGGTAGAAGTTGTGTTGCTTTCCAAAGGTAGGTCAATTCGTTATTGACAGATGGTCAGAATGTTTTGGCTCTTGTGTGTATACCAGACCATAAAAAGAGCCTCAGTACAAGAACACTAATACTTCCTTTTCCTCATAAATATATATTAACTTGCGTTTCTTGCTCATTTGTTACATGTAACTCACATAGTATACACACGATTCATTAAATGCATTCTGAACTTTTTTTTTGAATGACTCATATCGATTAAGCTACGATAGTAAACCAAAGCGGCTATATAGCTGATGCTGTCATATGAGAGGTCAGTCAGTTTTTCAGTGGTTCCCGGTAACGAGCAAAGACTGCAGAATGAAGCTTTGGATTACCTCCTAGTAACCAGAAGAACACAGAATAGTTGAATCTGGTGCATGAAACCTGTTTGCATCTATAGGAGGTGTGCGACTAAGAAGTCGCCTGATTTAGTGAAAACTATTAAAACTTGATAAAGGTTTTGATAGCAATCGACCACATTAAAGATCAGAGAAGCGTTTACCCAGATATCAAATTTAGTTTGCAGTGAACTTACAGCAATCTTGATTTACAAGCCTGCAAATTTGCAGCAAGTTCAGCTTGACAAGTGTGCAAGTTTGAAACAAAACTGCAGCAAGTCTAAGAATTTTTGCTTGCTTTAAGGTTGTCATGAAAAGGTTGCCACAGTTTTGCAGCAAAATATTGTTGCGAAGGAGTAGCCAATTTATGTTTCATCTAACTTGTAGGAGTTTTGCTACAAGTTTGTCGCGTCAAATTTGTTCAGATGAGATATTATCCTGAGAAACTCAAACTTTCTGCAAGTATGCTTGCTATCTAGGTAGTTAATTTACCTGTAAAACGGCGTCTATCTCTGTCTGAGAAGATAAATTACCTTCAGCTCCTTGGTAACACTGGTTTGTTGGACGTGTTGTAGAGATCTTCGAATTTTAATCATATGAAGTTTTGAAGGAAATCTGTTTTGACTATCTTATTTTCGAATTGGAAGCGAAATAATGCCGATCAAGAACTGCTAAAGACTTTGATGAACCTATTTGCTGTTAACCAATTTGGAGTAGTTACAAAAACAAATTTAGGCTAGTTTCGTAAATTAACAACTAACTTAGAAAGTCACTAAATAAGCTCGAGAAACGTTATAGCTTAGCTCAAAAATCCATTGATGAGTCTCGTCATATATATATATATATATATATATATATATATATATATATATATATATATATATATATATCATATCACATCATATCATGTCTATATGTGGAAAGGGGTTGGTTGTATAGAGTTTTATGGAGATGAATTCTCTTGGGACATTTTCAGCCAAACAAATTTTTGAAATTAAGATCCCAATATCGGAGTGAAAATAGCAAAAATGATATGAAAAAAAATATATTTAGAAGTTAAAATCAAACAAGTAAAATAAGTAATAAAAGTGTAGAGATAAAACAAGCTCGAGAGCAGAAATTTAAGGAGAAAAGCAATTTTTAAAAATTTGAATGTAAAGGATAATGAACTATAGTGACCCTTCTAGATATTTGAAGTAAGTTAAAATGATAAGCAGAACGACGAAAGAATCGTAAATATATCCGTAATATGAATCGTAAATATTAATAACCGAGTGAATCTCACAGATATAATTTACTCGGTTATTAATAGCCAAAGTTGGTACCTCGACAGATCAAGCAACTAGTCTATCTATTAAAAGAAATCTCTGTCAATTTTAAACAAGTTTAATACCTAAAAGATCATGGTAAAAATTAAAAAAAAGGATAATGAACTATAGTAACTCTACTAGATATGAGAAGCAAGTTAAAATGATAAGCACAACGACGAATGAATAGTAAATATGTCCTACCAAGTCATTATCAATCAGTGAGTTTCACTTGGTCATTAATAGTGAAATCTTGTACCTCGACGGATAAAGCAATTAGTTTATCTATAAAAAGAAATCTCTAATACGTCAATTTAAAACAAGTTTAATACATAAAAGATCATGGTAAAAATTTCATTACACTCAATTTCATTTCTCACTCATTTTTAAGTGAGTGAGAAAATGACATGCATATACAAATAAAGAGTATGTAACTGAATATTGATGCAAATTTTCCCCTTCTTTTAGGTGTATGACGCTTTGCAAGGAGTGACGGGTCTCCAGGTGTACAAGAAAGAAGACATACCGGAACACTACCACATCAAGAACAGTCGACTCACGCTTCCTCTGCTTCTTGTGGCTTCCAAAAATTATTACATCAGAGGGGTACGCACCACATTACCTTCTTTCCCATCACTATTTTTTAAAAGTATTTTTGATAACATATAGGGACAATGTAGGATGTTTTCAAACCATTTACCTCATAGATAAAATTTGACTTAAATATATAACATATATCAAAGAAAATTATTGACTGCTTCTATCGTGACGACTGCACAAATCGGAAATCAAATGGAAAGAAAATATCTTTATCTTATAAGCGGTCGATCATATTTATCGTTGAGTTAGCCTTCCTTTTGGGGAGAAATGGAGGATAATTTCTCAACCCCCAAGCAACGCGGAGCAATGGGCAATTTAGGCCTCAGAATTCGATCGCACAAAGAAAATATGACCGGATGCCTGGCAGGTAGAAAGGATTTTATGGAGACCACCATTAATACCTTTGAATTGATTTATAATTTTTATTACTAGCTTCCATCATGCAATGCCGAGGATTTTTATTCGACATTTTACGAAAAGAGCACCCAATAGGTAGGGCAAATTTATTACCTAATAAGGGTACATTTATTTAGAGTTATGTTTATACATTACACGCATTCACACACTCATACAAGCACATATTTACATTGTGATTATAATTAAAGCCCAATTTTAAAAATGCTTTCAAGAAGAGATACTTATCAGTATGTCTTCAAATTTTAACTGAATATAGTGTATGAAGGATGGGTGGAAAGGTATGACATATGAAAAAGCTCATAAATCAATAGATGATGCTGTATGAGAATAATGAAAGTCGATTAGCTAGCAGTGAATTGAAATTTTTGAATTGAAATACGACGGCTTTTTCATGACTTGCACAGAAAGATAACTGTATTATTAAGTGTTCACGAGTATTTCGGTCGTTTGAAAAAAATGGCTTTTAAGACTCTTCCACACCAGCAAGGCCATACCATAATGAGTAAATTAAATTGGGTTTTCATTGTTTAACTGTTATTTTGTATGTAACTTTTTTTTATTCTTCCAGTATATTCAAATTTGAAGTCCTTCTAGCTAGTGCTTTTCTTTTACAGCAGTTTGTGGTAAATATTATAAAGGGTACTATACTTTCTAATGAACGATTCTAATGGATTCGGTTTACGGTGAAACTGCAGTGTATAAGCAAAGTAGCACGTGACTCATATGCGTAGATAAGAATCAACTGATATATATTGTGTTTAATTCCGAAGTGTATATGTGTGGAAAATCCTCAAGAGTTCACAATGTAGATTTACTACCAAATGCGACCAAAGACGTGCTTACCTTATTCTTTATTTACGAGGACCTATCGCTTACTGATTTCAAGTGTCTCTAAGATGAATGATGACTGATGATTGACTAACTTTAACTTTATAAATATTTATCCATTCACACATAAAGAAATAGAAGTACGTCCGGGAGCGTTAGTCGAAAGCTTCCCCATTCGACCGATCCTTAAAATTGTATCTTTAACCTGATTTAATGTTTCTGCATCGATATTCCCAACGAGTATTGAGAATTTTTTTTGTCAGCAGTGAAACTGGAAAGGATAAAGGAAGCCTCTACCTGAGAAAACCACAGTTGGATGTTATTTTTCAAAAACGGGGGTATTCTAAGGGCGATTTTATTAATCTCCGCTTGGTTAGACTTGTTGTTTGCACGAATCGACATGATGGCATAAATAAGCAAAATATGATTAAAAAGTTAGCCAAATATGCTATAAAATTTTGCGAAATTTAAACTCTCCATCAGATACCGAAAATAGAACTAACCTCGATCCTTATGTGCTGGCGCCTTCAGACCCGTGGATTGCTGGTATCAGTCTCAGTTCGGAAGGTTGCTGCCAATGTTGCGGAAAGCAAAATAATCCTAAAAGCAAGCGTGAAAGAAACGTGAATTATGAAATATTAACCTGATAAACATCCCGTCCGGGTCACAACTAAAGTGAATGATGACTGACTCCATTTAACTTTATAATTATTTATTCATTCACACATAAAGGAATAGAAGTACTCGCGAGAGTGTTGGTCGAGAGCTTTCTCATCCAACCGATCCTACTCTTAAACTCTGGTAAGCTTTGCGCGCGAGTTAGAGTTGAGTTGTAGAGTTGCTTGGGAGTCGGCGGCTGACCATGGAGTCGCAATGTCTGGACACCACATCTCTATCACTAGGAAACGGTACTGCAAAACGTTCTACGCCCTGGTCACACACTACGAAATGAGGGGTTCTTCTTCAGTATAACGCAAGACCCCATACTTAATGTATCATACCCAAATTAACTCAAGAATTAAGAGCACATATCCTCATAGTCTTAATCACATCTCTACACATTTTGGGGTCCTGATTGAAGAAAGTTATTGAAAGATTGGTGATTCCTGCCAGTCGTAGAGATGTAACAAGCCTCAACGCTCAAGAATTCTTCGTCTAATTTGACTATTTTGCATGACTGGTATATCATCTATATATAATATATTAAACAATTATCCTAATAGATAAATTACTTCCCAGAATTTGAATTTTATACTCTGGGATAAAATACTTCTCGGGTCAGAGTAAACATTCTATAATAGGATACCGTTAGCTATTTTTGTTCTGTTATAAGAATGTTGTTTTATGTTTTTATTCCAGCTGGACATTCCAGGCAAGAGCATTCCGACTGGTTCTTCGATATCAGCAGGTTCTCACGGCTACGATCCTTACGAGGTGCCGGACATGAGGGGCATCTTTTTTGCCAGAGGACCCAGTAAGTATACACACCCTTACCTCGACAGTTACTTTGATGCCATACAACAAAATTAATACAAAACATTTTGGTCGTGTGGTCAAAACAGGGATACGAAGGGAGATTATTTCAATTTTTTTGCATTTTATAACAATTTGAAATGACCTTATGACAAGTCACCATGTACTAGTGTAAAATAAAATTGCAGAAATATTTCAGTTCAAGTAAATTGAGGGGTTAAAACCAAATAATTCTAGGCACAAAGTCTTGACGTCGAATGTATTTTAGCAGTTTTATTTGGTTTGGAGAGCTATGGTCTACGTTTTTACAACTGAAGGGCTACTGAGACCGGGACCTACTATTTAAAGCGGATTTCGAATGGTTACGAACATCCATGTCACAATACCCTAATAATTCAGCCATCGTTCGGCATGTATTTTGACGGCACATTATGTAGCCTCCACACTATAGCCAATTGTTCATCCCTTCCTGATGGTGACCTGAGACGATGGTTTACGGGTTGCATCCACACACTGGGCCACTAAATGAGAGGATACGTTTAAGAAAAGATTTAAAAATGTATTTGTTAAAATTTTTCTAATTTTTTTAAAATCAATTACTTTTAGATTTTCGTAAACTTTTTAAGCTACTATTGAATATAGTTAACTATGTCACTAATGGGGATGTAACATGCAAAAATGCTATATAATAATACCTAGTAAAAGCTCTACTTGGTTCTACTCTTTGGAAGCAACAGAATATTAATCCTTAAATTAATAAACATCATTCGTTTTAAAATTTTCACCAAAAATGTAGTTAATTGTTCCTCAACCAATACGTAAAATACATTACTATTCGATTAGTAGATTTTTACACCTTATTTGTTTTGTCAACAATAAATAGGATAAATATTTAAAAGAAGTATTATCTTTTACGTACATCAATCTTTTTTAAATAATTCTATGGCTAAAGTCCTTTAAAGTGTTTCTTTTTTTTTTCAAGTTTCACTTGAGATAGAACATTTAATCTTCTTTTTGAGTGTTATAAATAATATGGTATTACCTCTTCTGAAATAAAATATGCTGTCGTAAATATGTCAGTAAAAAATCTCTTATTTCCTTCTCGGTCTTTTGACCGGTCAGAAATCTTTTGAAATTAATGGAGTCTGGTTTACATAAATCTCGAAAAATCACACTCTTTAGTACTTTTTTCTTAAAAATACTTCATAGAGTCTTATATAAGAAGAAAAGAACCGACTGTTTTTACTATAAAGACTTGAAATATTTAATTTCTTTATGTGAGATATACATTTAATATATGCTACTCTATCTGTAGTATAAGAATAAAATTTTAGGAAGTATTTTAGAGATTTGCCCAAGTTCAAATTGAAATAACTGAGCTGCAGAGGATTAATAAATGGTATCGATGTCGTAATCAGAGGATTGCGATTTCGAGGCTCTAACTGCATAAAGATCTGCCGTGTTTGTAAACGCCGATTGGTCGCGTTTTTTTTATGACCGGTAGCCCGTCACACCCTAGTCATTTTGGATGTGACTTCGCGTAGGTCTCGTATAAGTAGCAGGTATGGGGACTAAATCACCAGCCATAGATGATTCAAACTTAACACCTGTTCATTTATTTAACAAAAAGGAAACATTTTAATCCTCCGAGTGGAACACACCAATTAAAATAAGTCTCCAAAAATACGCTAAAAGTTTATTGTGTCAAAGGCCAAAGCATTCTATGATTTTTTCCTTGACCCTTTGTCGACTAGAATGGAATACGGGAAACCCACCCTCGTTACTGTCCCTTTACTTCCGGTTATAAATAGATATATAAATAGATATTATAGACTGTTAATTTTTACTACACATAAAGCTCGTCAAGTCTCGAAGATCATCCCATAAGAAATAATGGATTCTAAAAGTACAAATAAAAATATTCTTAAAGAAAATTATTTATATTTTTTTACGAATGTTACCCAAGATATTTAAGTGGTGCAATTAGAGATACATCTGTTACCGAAAACGAAATACTTTGAAATAGAGATTTACAAATCCGTGAAAAGCTATCAGAGTCTTTGTGCCTCAGGGAGTAGGGGTGCATCCCTCCATAAATGTCAGTCAAAGAGGGATGCAGTTTCTAAACAATCGACCTGACCCTCCTACCTCAAACACTGGCAGAAATGTACATTACATCCCTTTTCGGAACGTTTTTGGACATCGAAAATTGTATGTGACAACCGCTTTGAAGACATCATCGGTTTGGCGGAATTGTACGTGTGAACCACTTAGTGGGTTAAATAAAACAAATGGACTCAATGTAGATGCAACCTATCGTCGAGAGAGGAGATCATTCTAGACAACCTGTTCTCTTAAAAGTTCAGCAGGGAGTCCTTTTCGCTTCTTCATTTCCCAAACAGGAAACCTCGGTTTTAGGTT
>JAGEOH010001213.1:0-25000 GCA_032207245.1 Pardosa pseudoannulata
ACATGCAAACCGGAAAATATTTATGGAGTTTGTAATGCACTCGAATTTAATTAGCTGTATTTTGTGCATAGAGATGCATTCAGAGTGCAAAAGAAAACTTTTTTTTCCCTTTGAATGTATGTATGTGAGTAAGATATATGACCGGATTTTAAAAAAAGTGTTAGGTCTGCTTTCAGTATCTGAATTATCATTGGTTAATTTATGAATAATTTTCCTAAAACTCGAGTGTAGTGTTTTACCGTTAAGTGAACTTGAGTTCGATTCCCAAATACATCAAATACTTTTTTAACAAGTTGACTGGCATGGGGGTCACCTGTGACCGGCACTCGACTTGGGTACAATGCCGTTAGAGTGACCGGCGACGCAGCAAATAATAGAAGTACATAATTATAATAAATATGGGTAGTGATAAATTTTTCAATAGTACCATTGTTATTATAATGATTTGAAGAAATTGATGTAATGCCGAACGTACAAAAATAGTTTTATTAGTCCAGGAAAAATATACATTTTATCAGTGCCTATTGCTATGAGTCAGATTGAAACTTTCTAGATAAAGAAAAGGTGAATCGACACAATCGGAACAATGTGTGACCACTTTTTTACTCAAATTCTTTGCTCTGTGTTTTCGTAGTTGCTTTAACCCTCTAAGCGGTTCGCACGTACAATTCCGGCAAACCTATGATGACTTCAAAACGTATAGTTTTCGACCTACAAAAACGTTCCGAAAATGGATGTAATGTACATTTTTGCCAGTGCTTTCCCCCATGGACTTTTGAGGTACGAGGATCAGGTCGACTGTTTAGGAACTGCACTCCTCTTTCACTGACATTTCTTGAGGGATGCAACCCTACCCCCTGAGGCACAAAGACGCTGATAGCTTTTCATGGCTTTGTAAATCTCTATTTCGAAGTATTTCGTTTGCGGTAACAGATGCATCTCTAATTGCACCACTTAAATATCTTGGATGACGTTCGTAAAAAATAGAAATAAGTCTCTCAAAGAATATTTTTATTTGTACTTTTAGAATCCATTATTTCTTATGGGATAATATTCCAGACTTGACGAGCTTTATGTGTATTAAAAACTTACAAACTATAATATCTATTTATATATCTATATATAACCGGAAGTAAATAGACAATAACGAGGGTGGGTTTTCCGTATTCCATTCTAGTCGACAAAAGGTGAAGGAAAAATCATAGAACGCTTTGGCCACAGACACAGTAAACCTTTAGCGTAATTTTTGGAGATTTTTTTTCCTCTATGTGTTCCACTCGGAGGGTTAAATGCTAAAGAATGATAGTAATCACTGAACAATTGACAAACATGTCTTATACACTCTTTACATTCTGTCCATATAACTTCATATGGAAGTAAAAGTACAATTTTCATCCATACCTTCCTAAACCATCTGTATGAGTGCGACCAGCATCCTATGTGTCATCACAAGAAGTGAATTTTTCAAGGTAGAAAATTTGTCCACAACTTTTTTTGGTATATTGCTGGAAAACATCATCATATATTTTCGCATGTTCATGGCTCAACCACGGCGTCAGCTGTATAGCTCCAGTTTTCAATTTGGCGAAAAAAAAAATAATGAACCTGTGTGTGCTTCGAATCAAGCAGAAGAATGGGGTCTCCCGCTGTACTGAAGGGTGGAATTTTTTTAGAGAGTGCTTTGGAACCTCATTTGCTGGTAAACAAAAATAAAAGCATCTTTATAGACCATCCTTTGGATAGGAAAAGGGAGAAGGGGATTCGAACGACGAACAAGGGAATCCCTCGTAATTACACTGAAGGGGTTGTTTGTTCTATTGATTTTTTTTCTTTACTCCCTGAATAGGTATTTTACTTCCATTATTGCAAAACCACAATTTTTTTTTAAATGTTGGTTTTGGACCTTTTCCGTAGTCAAAAATAGAATAACGATGTTCCCCCTGCATTATTGTGAACGATTGCCTTCTTTCGTACATTCTAGTGATGTTTTTTTATTTTTTATTTTGATTTTCGGGAAATTTAGTAGCTTTAAAATATGCAGCATTGATTTAGCTTCGTCCCTATTCCAACCAATGGTATTTTTCCATTAGTAATGAAGGTTTCATTAGCCATTGTGCAGCAAACAGTTGACCGAAGCACTCCAAACCAAACCAAACCATTAGTAATGAATAGTGCTTATATTTTTGTCGATTGTATCTTTAAAAACATCGGCAATTATCTACCACCACACTCTAGATTCAATAGTATAAACTCCTGATGTAAAGTCGTAAGTTGGTGCAAGAGTGGCTGAATAATGGACCACGACTATAAAATGAACAACAAGCATTTAAACGGTTTCAACACTCGCTCAAAAACAATACGGTAAGACAAAGGAATGAAACAAAAGAAGTTGCTCTACGAAGAAAAGATGGCAAGTTGAAATGACCTAAGGTCCAAGAGCTTTCTATATCAAATCTAGTCTCTGATTTTAATTGTTTTATAAAAACTTTCATTGTGAGATCTCAATTGCTCTATACTTTTAGGGGATTTTCAGTTGGTTTGTTATCTACTAGTGGTCTGAATCAAAAATTTGTAGCTATTAGAGTAATTGTAATGCTTTAGTAATTAAAGCATGCATTCATTTTCGTTGCTTCAACGAAAAATAGACTCTATTCCCAAATTTCTTCCCCAACACTCTAAATTTGTTAGTTTTTTTATATTGCTTCTGATCAGTGGCGTATGGAAAAGGAAGATGCGGGGGTTATAACCTCCCCCTATAAGGATTGCTGTATATAAATATTTGTGTAAGGATTGCTGTATACAAATATATGAGTAAGGATTGCTGTATACAAATATATGAGTAAGGATTCCTGTATACAAATATTATATGCGTAAGGATTGCTGTATACAAATATTATATGCGTAAGGATTGCTGTATACAAATATTGCATATGTAAAGATTACTCTATTAATTTTGAGATATGATTTGAAGGAGAGTTAACTCCAACCACAGGGAAGCCGAACAATGGCCGATTGGTTAAGGTCCTGGCCTTCGGTACTGGAGTTCGTGGGTTCGAATACCACTGTGGCATGAATGTTCGTAGCCGTCCGGAATCGGCTTTAAGGTGTAGATCCCGGTCTCATTAGCCCTCGTGTTGCAAAAATTAGACCGTAGTACTCTAAACCAAACCAAAACAAACCATACCATACCAAACCAAACCAAAACTCACCACGGGGAAAATGTCTTGCTTCACCCCGGCTACTGATAATCTCTGACTGACTTAAGAGGAGTGACTGCGAGGCATAATACACCTTAACTGGGGACATAGTAACGTACTGTTTAAACCTATGCATTTGTTTGAAACATTTTTAGTATTATTGGGTGAGTGAATAAACTGATAGTTTTTTCCTACAGCATTATTAGCGTATTCATTTAATTGTAGAAAGGAAATAATTGCATTAATCGCTATTAATGTTGAAATAACGATCGATTGAATTAAACTATGTATATATCAATTAAGAATTCGGACATAAAGAGGATCATTTTTATTTTTTTATTCGGGCACAAGATAGGTCACCATCGGTTACCTGAACCATGATGGGTGTTTCTATATGAAATATGAGTTTAATGATATTAATAAATATCATTTGCTCTTTTATGTGTTTATTTTTCGCTCGTTGTCATTTTTGTACTTACTGACAGAAGCCTCTGGGTTGACTGGCTCGGCCCATATAGTCCAGTTGCATCACCATCTTTGATGCCTTTGATAATAAATATCATCACAAAATCAAACTAATGTAAATAGACTCAACAAGAACCATAGTGTCAAAACCTAACCAAATCTAATGTCAATGAGTCCACTGGAGATGTACGAATGGATAGGACGCTTCGATACCAGTTTGCGATTTCGAATTCCGCTGATGGCATGGATGTTCGTAGCCCATTGGAATCTGCTTATCCATTTGCTGCCCTGTCACATATTAATGCTTTATACACATGTATACCATATGTGATACACATGAACTCTATTTTAAGCAAAAAATAATTTGGTGTAACGTCTCAAATTTAGCTACAATTTTCAGCTGGACTTATTAAATTTAAAACTTTACATGTGATTTACGAGATACAATTATTTTCTCATATGGGAACAGCTAAAATGTTTAGCAATAGGTTTCGGTTTCATTAGCCCCTGTGTAGCAAAACAGTAGACCGTAGAGCTTCAAACCGAGCCAAACCATTGGAAAGAGTTTTCGCCTGACTCAAGTCTTAGACCGGTATGAAAATGTTTTCTACAACGTCAAAGATTAACTTGTTTTCTAGTTTTAACAAGATAAAACATTTTGAGATCAAAAACTAATGTAGCAGAACGATCCACAAGCGTACTGCACAGGGACATCGCTTATATCGTAGAAATTGGAATAGAAATTATTTAGGAATATACTTTACAATCGCACAAAAGTAAATTTGTGGGCATTTGATTTGGAGTTCGTTTAAAAAAATAATCTCCAACCACTCGTCTCTATCTTTAGAGGTTCATGTCTCTAAACCAAGGTTTAGGTTATCAAATCTGAAGTGATAAGTGTACAGTTTAGATGCAGATGATTCTTGCCACTATTTCTTTCCCGCATTTCTAGTGCATTCCAAAGGCCACCCTCATCTAGGCCGGTCTGCTCTTTATCACCCTCCAACCTCATTCTTTCCCTCCTGTCCTCTCCCCCTTCCCTATATTTGACCTTTGTGGGGCCCTCTGCCAAAGACCGGAAATAACCTAGCTGGAAGCATTGCGACGTTTGCGAGGGCCATCGATAGAGAGGTATGTATTCATGTGTATGGGGGAGAGAGAGGATATTGGCACGACCCCCGGGGGAAAATGGGTTTGACATCCCCTTCTCCCACCCCCGCCCCCTTCAGAACCGCAGACGAGATGGTGTAATTCGCAGCTCCCTCCATAGATTGGTGTGTCCAATACTCCGTAAATGACTCCTGTGTTCCCCCCCCTTTTCAATAGTTTATACTTCTCGTATGGAGCACAGCATCCCAAAGTTTAGTTGTAGAGAAAAGGGGGCTTTCACTCTATAATGATGTCATAATATTTATTAATTTTTGAAAATTATAAATGACTCCTCAATGTTCCGATTAAGTCTAATTTTGAAGGATCTTAACCCTCTATCTCACCCGAACTTTGTGAATCTCTCATATTTAAATTTAAAAAAAATTTATATATAGTTAAAAGTTAGCTGAAAAATAATTTAATCTCCAGATATATATATATATATATATATATATATATATATATATATATATATATATATATATATATATATATATATATATATATATATTACAATGTTGCCAATCATGTAAATGCTCATACGTGATTTCAAATTTGATTCTGTCAGTAACAGTTGGTAGCAGGAAATAAAAAATTGTCACCGATTGTCTAGAAAGTGATTACAGAGACATTTTGAGATCGAGAAATGATGTAGCACAATGAACCAAAACTGTATTGCATAAGGTTATAATCTGGAATAGCAGTTATTTAGAGATATACTTTACAGTCGCTACAAAATAAATGGAAGGGCACATAAACACTGTGTCCATTTATTTACGTTTGATTTTTATCGCTTTACAGCTAATTATTACAGCATTTCTTATTTAAACTAACGCACAAATATAGGACACTTGTAATACAGACACTATATATATATATATATAACACACACACACACACACACATATATATATATATATATATATATATATATATATTAGTTGCCAATCATGTAAAAGCTCATCCGTGATTTCATATTTAATTCTGTCGGTAACAGTTGGTAGCAGGAAATTGAAAGGTTGATGTCACCGATTGTCTAAAAGGTGACTAGAGAGACATTTTGAGATCGAGAAGTGATGTAGCTCAACGGTCCACAAAGCGTACTGCTTAGAATTATACTTTGGAATAGCAGTTATTTAAAATTATACTTCACAATAGCGCCAAAATAAATGGAAGTGAACATGAATACTGTGTGCCCTTTTATTTAGGATTCATTTTTTATCGCTTTACAAATATACAGCTAATAATTACAGCATTTCCTATTTAAACTAACGCACAAATAAAGGACTATTGTAATACACACACATATATTACAATGTTTCTGATCGTGTAAATGCTCATGAGTGATTTCAAATTTGATTCTGTCGGTAACAGTTGGTAGCAGGTAATAAAAAAGTTGTCACTGATTGTCTAAAAAGTGGCTACAGAGACATTTTGAGATCGAAAACAGATACATTACAACGATCCACAAGCATACTGCAGAGGAATATCACTTCTAAGTTGAAATAGCAGTTATTTAGAAATATATTTTACAATCGCGCCAAAATAAATGCAAAGGCGCATGAACACAGTGTGCCCTTTTACTTAGGTTTAATTTTTATCGCTTTGAACCTAATAATTTTTAAAATACCATTCACAACAATGCAAAATTTCATTGAGTATTAAGTAAAACTGTCTGAAATCGACAAAATTGGGAAAAACACTGCAAGTACGGTATTTTTCAGACGCCTCTGTTATTTACCTTGGATTATTTATTCCCGCCTCGAATGATTACAGGGTGAAATCTGCTGCCTGTTTTTATTTTTCCCTTAACAGGGAAAGTCATTGATCCTAATACATTCATGAATGCAATTATTTCCCCAAATCAACTCCCCCCAATTTGGATTCAGATACGGTTTTTCCCCCTCTTGTTTTCTGAGTCTGATGAAATTTTTATTGAGCGTTTTCCAGCAGCACGGAAATCCAATGCAACGTGCAGCTGTGGGTACGTTTGTTTTACCGAACCTCATAAATTATGCCCTACTTCGATCCGGCGGGCTGTTTCTTCTCGTCACGTTCACCCCCTCTCTTCCTTTCCTTTTCGAATGGGATATTTAAAAAAAAAATTCTTTCTTCTGTTTTGACCGATTGTGAATAAGAGAAATTTGCAGTCTGCTTTTCCGTCAATCGGTAATTGCAATTTGTGGGGAGTTTATTGCATATTTCGTTCCCCTTTTTTTAACTATCATAATAACGCGTAATTATAAATTCATATCTCTAAATGCGTCTGCACGTTGTTCTTTTCATGTGATATATCTGTGTATGTGTATTTGCATATGTACGTATATGTGTAGTGTATGTATGTATGTATGTATGTATGTATGTATGTATATATATATATATATGTATGTATGTGTGTATATATATAATGTATTTATGGCTGTATATGTATATAATGTATTTATGGGTGTATATGTATACATACGTATATACGGGTGCATATGTATACATATGTATATACGGGTGCATATGTATACATATGTATATACGGGTGCATATGTATACATATGTATATACGGGTGCATATGTATACATATGTATATACGGGTGCATATGTATACATATGTATATACGGGTGCATATGTATACATATGTATATACGGGTGCATATGTATACATATGTATATACGGGTGCATATGTATACATATGTATAATGCATGTGTATATATATATGTATATGTATGTGTGTGTATATTATTATTACTCTTAAAATAGCTATCAAAAATCCTTTTTTTTTTTTCGCTTGTCGCTTTTTAATGTCTGACTTCCCATCAGATGTAAGATAAACCTGTGTTCTGCGACTTAAATCATTTCTACCTGATTATCTCAAAACTAAATCAGGAATAAATACTAATTTCCTTTCCGCTGACCACATTTTTCAGCTGTTTTATATGATCAAATATCACTCTGGCCTCGCAAAATTGCTGACTAATTATAATTCACGAATTCTTCTTAAAACAAATCGCGTATCACACTAACTTAGCTATGGGGCTGATATCGTCCACAAAATGTGTACATTCTTAACATTCTATACAGAGCTGTTGCACTGTAAATGCAATTGAGAGTTATTATTATAGTGATATACACATGAACACGAACGATTATATGAAGCGTGTTTACAATTTTTGAATTCAAAGTTTATGCAAATTTAAAGACTATTTTTCCTTTTTTGAGGGGCGGTTTAAAAGATTATTTTTGAGTAATTCGAGATTTTAATAATTTTGGAATCATATTTCTCTGAAGAGGCTGGGTTAAGAGCTTATTTTGCTGTAAAATATAGTGAATAAACGCTTTACTATCGACACACTTTCCACCCCATTTATAATCAAGGAACCATCCATTTTCGTCATAGAAAGGACGTCGTAACCTCATTTTAACTTGGAATTACTGAAATTAAACTTTTAACCGATCTCTTAAAGAAGGAAGTAAAACCATTTAATTTTTCGCAATTTTTAGAATTTAAATATATCTGTCAATTTTTGTCACAGAAGTGGAACGTTTAGTGTGACGATTTTTAGGAAGATATTCAAATTTTTCTATTGAAATTATTAATTTAAATTTGAATAGAAATTGAACGATGGCTGAATGGGTAGGGTGCTGCTCTTCGGTACCGGAGTTCGTGGGTTCGAATCCCGATCTTGGCATGAATGTTCGTAGCTATTCGGAATCGGCTTTAACACGTTGTATGCTGACACGTACTAGTACGTTTTCTGACGAATGATACTTGAGCACTTGTCACGTATTAGTACGAGTTAGTGTAACAACATGGTTTGTTTGTGCGTACAAAAATAACGGAATATACAGCAAAACGAAGCCGAATTTTCTTGTTTACTACATAGATTCGAAGAGTTGAAATAAATAAAAACTAGTTTTTACATCAGTCCATGCAGAACCACAGAACGGGAAGGCTGATTAAAAAAATCAATTTAGATGTAAAATTAACTTTTTATTTATCCTTGCAAAAATGTTATATATATATATATATATATATATATATATATATATATATATAAGGGAAATTCTCAGGGGTTTTCAAAACTTAAATCAAAGGCTAAAAATTCCAGCGTCATTTCCGCGTTGCATTCCCCTTTATAACCCCTAACCTAAATTGACCACTAGGGCTACAGTTTACGCCTTCAGAGAAGGGGCCTGACCAATTATAAACCTTCATGGCCCTAGCGGACGGTTTAGGAAATTTCCAAATAAAAATGAGATACACGTTGTCGGAGACAGATTTTTCTAGAGATATTTTCCCACAGATGTTGACCCAGGTGTTATGTGTCTTGTACATAGAACTTCATGCTAGCTGACCCTTCAGTTTGTCCTGTCCCTATGATGAAATGGGAACCCGTCCTTCAACGTTATCTTAATAAAGGTCTTTAGCTGAAACGGTGATAGCATTTTTATGGCCATGACTGCAACCACCCATCGAGAAGTCCGTCTCATTATATGTATATGTAATCGGTCAGATTGACCAACCAGCCCCGAACTTCACTTGAAAACTTCTATTAAAATTGTCCCTATTATTTTCGTCAGGTCGGGCATGCTGGGCTGCCAAGAATCCCGCAAATCGTGTGTTCGAAAGAAACACATCAGTCGTCGTGGCCGAACATAATTTATTTCATCTTCTGACACTCGGACAAAATCCAGAGGCATCTGAACCGCACGATGTCAGAACGGTCTCTCTCCTACATGTGGCAAAGGCAACCTTTAGCAAGAGACGACTAAAACCCGTGTGTGGTTTAATGTCGTGGGAAAAATGCTGAGGTAACTGTTATTTGCTTATAGAGAGTAACCTTTGATTAGAGCCATCTGCTAAAGTGTGGCGTTTCAGATGAGCATTATTGCTGATCGTTATAGATTTCCCTGGGAGAGTTATTACTTTCTAATTAAAATGCCAGCAATATCATTTTTTGCTTTGAGAATCAAAGAAAGAATTTCAGGGTTCGTCTAAAGGAATGAAAACATCCTCGTTAAAATTGGATGGCTAGGAAATATGGGTAGTATAGAGAGAAGAAATTAAGATTTAGAATAATGAATGGGGAAAAGGGATAATTTTGGATAGACTTTAGGGGCTTAGATATTGATATTATACGTTATATATATATATAAATATATATAAATATTATATATATATATTTATATATAATATTTTATAAATATATTATATTTATATAATATATATATATAATATATATATATATGTATATGTATGTATATATGTTTGTCTACTTATATATTTGTTTATATATTTCAATATAGAATACGAACAGTTGGTTAAAAAATTAAATAATTTTCGATCTATTGAGATTTAACTGAATAATTAAACTTACGCTCAACACGCCCGCTCCCAGTGCAATTTCGCTGCGAAATGTACCCGCACACAAGCAGTGTTAAGCAGTGGGTCCCAGTCTCATTAGTACTCGTGCCGAAAAACTGTAGGCCGTAACACCCCAAATCAAACCAAACCTGTATTTACTGACTATAAAAAAAACGGTGGAATTATTGAAAGTATAAATTTTAATTTTGTAGTTTTCTCCAAATTATTAAATTTTAAAATAGTGTTAAATTCTTGTTTTATTTGAAATATTTGTTAATCGAAAATTTATGTACGATCAATGTATGCGGAGAAAGAGAACCCTGTAAACTTATTGGTACTAATCGAAACTAAAATCAGTACTATCAGTAAATTCAGAAACTTCGGTCCTTAAAACGTTCGTCCGTATTTAATCTATAACACAATTTTATATTTTACAAAAAAAAACAATCCCGATTGCCAACGGACATGCCAGAAATACTGAACTGGACAACAAAAGGGGGAAAAACTGGATTCTTTAATTTTATTGACTCCAAGTCAGAGTCCGAAAGAAAGTGCAAAAGTGAGTCTTCCCCCTCTTCTAATTATTCTGGTCAGGTCCCGCAGTCCAAAGAAATACCTCATCTCCTTAATGGCCACGAAGTGAGGGCTTTACAATGGTGTGCGAATGATAAATTCACAACGTCGCCTTTGCTTTCCATTTTGTTTCTATTTTTTTTATATATTTGCTACCGTTAAAATGTATAATTAAGTTATTTCATGGAATAATTAGGAATTTCACGAATTAGATAGACAAATCAGTTAAAGTGCATAATAGATGAGAAATTTCATACTTTACCTAGATAATCTATGAAATAACTAACGATAGACCGTTAAAGTGAAAAATGAACCATTTTACTTGTTTGTTATCAATTAAATAATAAAATTACTTTGAAATTGTTTCTTTTTCGCTTTAACTGTCTATCATTAGTTATTTCATAGACTAACTAGGCAAAGTATGAAATTTTTCATCTATTATGCACTTTAACTGACTTCTCTAGTTAATTCATAAAATTCCTATTTTTCCATGAAATAACTTAATTATACACTTTACCGGTAGCATATATAAAAAATAAAAGGAAAGCAAAGGCAAAATATGTATTTTTATTTTTGCTACCGTTAAAATGTATAATTATTTCATGGAATAATTAGGAATTTCATGAATTAACTAGACAAGTCAGTTAAAGTATATAATAGATGAGAAATTTCGTACTTTACCTAGTTAGTCTATGAAATAAAAATGATAGACCTTTAAAGTGAAAAATAAACAAATTTAATGTTGTTTTATTAGTATATACTAATATTTTATTAATATTTTATATATTCTACAGTTTAAGTGTATAATTTATTTCATAGAATAATTACATATTTCATGAATTACTACTTTCTAAAAATGTGTCAACAGAACCTTAAATCTTTAAATACATAATAAAATTATACAAAATATTGTTATTGCATTAGGACCTCTTTCAATTCTTGTAAAATCATAAAATAATTAATACAGTATAATTTTGGAATAGAAACTTTACTATGGTACACATAACTTCATAATATACTTATTAACATACAACTTAAATTTAAGGAATTCCAGAACTACATTCTCTTAAATAAATTAATTATTAAGAAATACTTTTGATATTTAAATTAAAAGAATCACACAAATATAAAGAAAAATAGTGAGAAATTATAACTAATTACTCATTAAAATTAGCGAAATGTTCAATCATCTTAATGATATTATTTCTGTAAATAATGCAACTGTGTCTGCAAAAAAAAAAAAGATTTGCTTTTTCAGTAGAATTTTTAAGTCTTACGGATTCAAATATAACATACAATTTTTGAATTGTAATTTTATGAAATGGGATTATATCTTAAATTTATAAACTTAGAAACAGGTCTGAAATTGCTCATAAAATTTTGTGTAAAGTATTAAGTATTCTTCAAAGTGTAGTCTAAATAAACATACTTTCATCGTGCACGGAGAGCCCACGCGATGCATAACACCCCTTAACACAGTAGGAAAAAAGAGTAAAGTCATTCCCCAACTGTCGTTACCATAGTTACAATTGGTCATCTGGGAAAAATCAGTGACCTTGAAGTGCCTATTGAGTTTACACAGAGTATAGACAAGTCAGTTAAAGTATATAATAGATCAGAAATTTCACACTTTTCCTAGTAATTGTAAGAAATAACTAGTGATAGACCGTTAAAGGGAAAAATAAATAATTTCAAAGTTTTTATTATTTAATTCATTATAAATAGGTAAAGTCTTTCGAAATACATATTTTGCCTTTGCTTCCCATTCAATTTTTATTTTTCATTTATGCTACCGTTAAAGCGTATAGTAATTTCATGGAATAATTATTGATTTCATGAATTAAATAGACAAATCAGTTAAAGTATATCATAGAAATTTCTTACTTTACCTAGTTAGTCTATGAAATAAGTAATGGTAGACCGTTAAAAGGAAAAATAAACAATTTCAAAGTTATTTTATTATTTAATTGATTATAAACAGGTAAAGTTTCTCGAAATACATATTTTATCACTATTGTGAATGATTAAATGATAAGCTATAAGGAAAAAGCAGATGATATAGTTCATTATTGCTAACATTAAATGACAGATATACATCCTCTAAATTCTAGTCTTAAAAGCAACGGAATGAAGCATACATACCCACACGTCATAGCAAAGCAGATATAAGAGGTTCAGAGGCAGTTCGAACGACTTCAAAGAACTTTCGAGTGCCGTATTTAATACTTTAACGGTGAATAATCGTTATTCTGTAGAATACTAAGTTAAATCTTAGAATTCAATAGTTTAACATACTTTAACTGACTTGTCTAGTTATTTCATGAAATACCTAATCTTTATATATAAAGTGTGTTTTGTCTGTGCGTTTGTAATAGAGCTCCTCCTAAACAACTCGACTGATTTGGATGAAATTTTGTGTCATGTAACTAAATTGATTCGAGAATGGTTTAGATTCACAATGTGATCCGATAGAAAATGTTTTTTTTTTAATTAATTTATTTTTTATTTTAAAATACAGTACTTCGCGCTTACTGAGATCGTTATAATATCGCTTGAAATCTTTCACTGCCAACGTATCTGTAGAGTAGTGGTCGGCGCAAAGGGCTTCAGTACAAGTCCCAGGATCAAATCCCCGTACAGGCGATGCGGGAATTTTAATTTAACCCCTTCCGGTAAAATGACCAGTCTAGCTCGTCATTAGTTTTTCATTCCATACCGCACAATGACGAGCTACACTCGTCATGCGATTAAAGTTACTGTTAAATATGATAATTAATTTAGTTTAAAATTTCTAGTGTACTGAATTTGGCAACACTTTTATCACTTGTGAAAATCACAAGTCACTATTGCATATTGTTTACTTAGAATTTCTTGGTACAAGTCATTGCCAAATTAATGAGTCAGAATAAAAGAAAACCTACTAAGAAATGCCGTGTGTGTTACAAGAATCAAATTAAAAGTGAGACTACTTGGCGGTGTAAACAATTAAGAATTCCTTTGCACTTTGTTTTGAAAAGTACCACTAGCTTGAAGACTATTATCTGTATACCTTATTAATGTTTTGCTTTGATATTTTCTTAATTTTACTGTTTCTGATATTATTTAACACTATGTAAAAAGTGGATTTTAATTAAGAATATGTAAGAATTGTAAAATGAAACAAGTTTTTTAAATAAAAATTAAATGGTTATTTCATGCACAGTTTTTCATTATTAAAACATACCGGAAGGGGTTAATCTAATTATTTTTGTGATGACTACGCGTGGTGGTGCCAAGTAATTTTAGAATAATTCCCTCCCTTACTTTTCCATCAAATCGGCATTATCTCTCATGTAGCAAAACAGTAGGCCGTAGCGCTCCAAACCCTTACCTTACCTTACCTAACCTAACCTAACCTAACCATCAAAATGGTCCAATTTATAATTTATTTAAAAATATTTTACGATTTTTGGATTTACATCATTAAAACAGGACAATGTCTGTCGGGTCCTCTAGTTATTCTATAAAATAATGGATTTCACACTTTAACAGTAACATAAACAATTCTTAGTGTTTTAGGTTTTTACTTTCTATAAACCCCAAATCATTAAACTTAAGTCATCATTACTTTGTCTCTAATCATTCTACTGATTTTCTATATATTAAAACCAAGTATACATATTTAATCTGCTTATATATTGATGACTGCCATTTTAGGATCACGTGCATTAGGAAAACGAGTGGAGAAATCCTGTTCCGAAATTTTCACCATTATCTTTGTTTAAAATGCCATAGTCATAGTGGATTAAAAACATTTGTTATATAAGTTATAGATTAAAAGATTTGGAGTGCAGGGGGTTTGACCTCAGCTGTGGCTTGCTGTGGTATGGTTTGGGGCTTGAGTGAAGAATGGTCACAGACTTAACAGAATTGGAAATCACTTTAATTATTTCTGGAGTAAATATTTGCTATATACAAAGGGATTCTCGAAGTATAAAGGATTTTTGCTTGGATAACATATCCACGATGATCACAGTCGTAAAAGAGAACTAACTATTCTCACAAGATGGGGAGGCTTTTTCAAGGTGCAACACGAACCCAATCTATCCCCGTTCGGTGTCCGAGACCCTGACGTTCCTTATATGAAGCGGATCTTACGAGTCTCCCGAAAGTAATTTCTAAAACGCTGGCTCCGGTAAAAGCCTACATGAGATCAAATCACGTACGTAAAAATTATGGAAAAGCCCCGAGTCCAAAATTCTAGGCTTTTTATACCTGGGTGTCATTACTGTTCCTCCAACCATTTTCTGGTCAGTTACGATTCCAGTTACCTGAGAATTCCAGCTAAGGTTACAGCTAGTTAAGTAGTCGAATTCTCATTCTCTAGCTGTTCTTTTCCGCAATTCTCAAGACAATACTTCGGAATTATTACCGTGACCGATCAGGGCGTGATGCCTACTCAATCGAACTGTTAACACCCCAGACACTGCTTCGTTGCGCTATTGTAGTCTGGTCAAGCAAGTGGGACCCAGATCATTCGGTCGTTAGTGTTCTGAGCACAAAGGGATCTTCACATGGTCTATTGTTTTGCAACAAGATGGCTAATGAGACCAGAACCCACTGCTTAAAGCCGATTCCCAACGGCTACGAACAACCATGCCTCAGTGGGATTCGAAACCACGAACTCCGGTACTGAAGATAAGTGCTCTAATCATTCAGCCACATTGAAATTGAGGAATTCAGAGAAATTATTAGCAAAAAAAAATCTCCACCTTTTTACTATGCATTCTCAAGCTCCTACTAGAGTGTGATAGATTACCACTAGAACTCTAAATGCGAGCCGCGGTAGCTCAGTTGGCAAAGGTAATGATTTCGTAACTCGAGGATTGGGAGTTAGGGACTCCAACCGGCTTGACTCGTCCAACCAGCACTGGTATCAGCAAAAACAACAGAAAAAGAATTCCACACGCTATTCATTTACTTATATAATATATATAGATGTGTGGGGGGGGTTATATATTTATTAATGTTACACTCACTTGTATGTACGGGAAAAATACATGTACAAGTACCTTTATATTAAAAGTAAAAATACTTGTTCCATTCCAAAAAATAGTGTTCTGCTTGTATAATTCGGGCAGAGTAAATAAACTGTATATCTACTGGTATCGTTTCTGTTTGTACATTCTACAGTTGGTTGATTACATATTATAACGTGGTACACGCATATCAGCGAATGAGTAATCGGTGCATTAACCTGAAAGGCATGTAGCAACACAAAAGGCGCAATATTCCCCAAAGTACGTGTTGAGATATAAGAATATTGGGTTTATTATTTCTGTTACATACTTACACCTTTCTTTAGCGTTCTTTCCTCCACATTCGAGTTATTTAACTCCCTGTTTCCAGACTGCAGGGGGCATAACGAGCGCACAGCAACCTCTCTCAAATTTATCGACGTGACCACCTAACCATAGCGTCCCCCCAAAAGTAGAGAAACGTGTTTTTTTTCTTTTACCAACTTATGGAACCCGCATAATTAAACATTGTTCAAATGAGATCAGACAAGACGTGACATGTAATTACCGCGCGAAAGAATTTTTTTTTTTAGCTTTATTATTTTTTTTTATTTTTGTTCGGGGGAAATCGGAAAAATTTCGAGTGTTCCGAAAAAGGAACATTTTCTTTTCCTGCTCCTCCTTCCACCAGCACAAATTATCTCTCTTCGGATGTGAGGATTTTGACAGCTTTAGGAAGAAAACGCCGCGCTTACTTAAAAAGATAAATTACTAATTGGAACTCTTTTGGAAACTTTGGTTTTTGTTCCCCCTTTTTGTTCCGACCCTTTCCCCCTCTCGCCCTTCTCATCCCCTTTTCCCAATGCGGATAAAAGATTTTTCGCTGATGGATCCCCCTACTCAATGCTCTTTTGTTCTGCGAAACCCTCATTTTCTGTCTGAAGTCGTGACAGCGTAAATCACATATTTCGGAGAAGCTGAATATTTAAGCGAAATATATGTTACCAACAAGGAACTGCGGGTGTTTTATGGGCCTCTTTTTCTGCGAGAGTCGTGAATGTTCAAATACCTGAAATTGCCCAATTCTGGGTGAACCTTTGGGAGTGTACAGCAATTTCCGTCTCGCGGCTAGCTTTTGACGTTAAAGATAGCTTTGACTCTGCATTTGAATATTAATTTCCCCTCTTTTAAGAGGGCGTTAAGCATGCAGATTTTTGAAAATATATCTCTTTATCTGGGTGGAACGTTAAATTGAATAGGCTCAACTTCGACTTTTCAGCATTTCATCGTTCCTTCGTCAACGTTTTTTGGTTCATATCACCGTAAACATCTAAACGGTAGAAAGGACTGTGTGAGTTCAATTGAATAAGCTCTGTTCTGGATGTTTCAGGTATTCCGTTGAGAACACTGCTAGATTTTTCGATTTATATTAAAGTAAATATTTAAACTTAAGATAGGATTATTGTTTAAGTTTGTGGAGATGTCAGATGTTGAAGTGTGTATGTTCTTCTGTATTTTCTTGCGTTTCATTCAAACTTTCTGCTGGATCTTCTCTTTGTTAGGACAGTAATGATCTAAATTTTTGAATAAACTGCTTTATCTTGGTGGAATATATGATGTTAGTTTAAACATATATCTGTTCAAGAGGTTTCAGTCTTTCGAGCGAGGTTTCTTACTCCATATCACCGTAGACAAGAACTTGGATATGATTATCATTTGAGCTTGAGAGAATTTGATTTTGAGAACAATATTTTGATTTTTTTTTTATTTATTTGCTCCACGGAGTTTAATGTTACCAGGATGTACTGCTAAAGTGATTACTAACATCTATGCAAAGAATCGGTTGAATTTCTAAGGTACTGGATTAAAAACTAATCTTTTTGCGAATGCTTTAAAACCTTTCATTTAAAAATTTTGTTGTGTTAGATGATCAAAACTATATAAATTCTAGAGCATAAAATTAAATTTACAAACGCTGAGCACCTGGTGTTAAAATGAATGATTTCTTGACTTTCGCTTTTACTCCATAAAGTTTACTGAAAGACATAATTTTGAACGTCTGAGTTTTCGTCCTTATATAAGTAGAACATCTATTACAAAAGATGTTCTTTAAAGTTTTACGTGGTAAGGATAAACATAAAATTTTTGGCAATAAATAATATCTAATATTCCGTAAGCCATAAACATTACTTAATAAAATTTTTAGTTCAATATACTTTTAAATATTTTATGTGGCTAACTGGATCAAAGTTGGTTAATAGCTATCATATAAAAGAATATACCCTTTAAAGAAAGGCTTAGTATAAATCTTTACGATCCAAAACATTTTCAACATAGTTTTCCTATTCTTAACTCATTAACGTTTAGCATTCTTATTAAAGGACAGTTAAAAAGAAGTATTTTTTTAAGTTTCCGTGGAAGGATTTTTTTTTTTATTTTAATGAAGGTAGATAGGAACAATACTACTTTTTTTAATTTTATCATTTGGATCGATGTTTTGATTTTTTTTAAGCCTTGCATTTTAATTAACTTTTTTAGCAGGCGCATCAACCGAAGTCATGATGAATAACTATTATATATAAATTTCACTTCATAGTACTATCTTTACAATAGGATAGCAAATAACAAATCTCTTGTCGCTTAAAAGATTTTTTTTTTACAAATGACATCCTATGGTGTTTGAAATTACAAATCCAAATTTTTTAAATTTCATTTTTTTATTGTATTCAGGTGTCTATACATTTAAGATATTCATAATTACATATTCAGCAAAACTTATTCAATTGTATGCCGGCTTAACGGGCTTTCTGAGCTTACAAGGCGATGGTACAACTGGATTGCTTGGACCGAGCCCTCTAAACCAGAGATTTGTAACAGTAAGCAGAAAAATAACAACGAGAAGAAAATAAAATAGCTAAAATATGAAAGAAGGGATAGTGTGGTGGATTCGTGAGTTCAAAAAAGAGGGTAGATAGGTTTTTGCATAGTAAAACGTATAATTCTTCTGTGGCCAAGGATATCCAAGGATGCAACGACAAGAGATGACCTTCTCCTATTTTAAAGGACATTTAAGGGGCTCCATAGCCGAAATTCCTTATCCATGGTATAAAGGTAAGAAGTAATCAAGTTCTGTAAAGTAAAATTAAGTTTTTAAATTTAGAAAAAGGAGTAATTTAGATGCCGATCATTTAAAAAGTGGGTAAGGGAAGGAATCGTAAGAGCTGGTGTGATGTCTTGGTACCTGGAATGACTCAAAAGAATGCTAATTAATACCCTAAAAGGAAAATGTTGATTAGTAGACACGGTTAGGTACACTAGATGGAGTCTTACGAGAAAATAAACATCTATACACGGTTAGGTACACTTTCTGCTCCATAATAAAAGTAATACACATAATTTTCACAGCAGCACAACTTTCCTCGAGCAGAGCTAGAATGGGAATCCGACGAGAGATGAAATAAATGCTTTTGTAATTTTGAGAGATTCACCCGAGACCGAGAGAACGAATCAAAAGTCACGAATTCGAGCAATAGAATTCCAGGGGAAGAACCAATGAAATTACAAGACTTTAAGGATGGAGAGGAGTACAATTACGTGATACTTTCTGAGTTTGACCTGCAAAAGCCATTAAACTTGAAAAATTTCGTAATTATTTCTGATGGAATCTGTGTACACAGAGAAAAACAGATCTACTGTCTGTCATAAAATTGTACAGTGTATTAGCAGTGTAACAGCTTTTAGTCTCTTTACCTTTTGCACCAAAATTTCTTAATAGCCAAATGCTTTTTTTTCTTTCCAACGTATTAGATGTTGCCTAATCGACTGTCAAGCGTAATTACCTTTTCTAAAAATTGCCCATTTGAGCCTGTTCTTGAAATCCGTGTGTTTTTCAATCGGAGAGCACGCTTTTTCTCGATCACCTCCTCTTTAACATCCCGAGGACGAAATACTTTGACAGCTAAGGACAGGGGAAAGGGGAGAAGCTCCCTTAGCTCAAGATCCAGTCTCTAATTGGGATTTGGAGGGGCTTCTCCTTGTCTTTCAGCCTTCATATTTTATACCGCTTTTCAAACTTTAAAAAATTTTTCCAGTGAAGAGTTTTTATTTTATTCCGTTGTGTCGCATATCATAATGTTTTATGATTTTACTTGTTAAATGGGAGTTAAGGAAATAAAAAAAAAAAAAAAAAAAAAAAAAAAAAAAAAAAAAAACCACACCCCCCCCCCCCCCCCCCCCCCCCCCCCCCCCCCCCCAACACCAAAAAAAAAAAAAAAAAAAAAAAGAAAAAAAAAAAAAAAAAAAAAAAAAAGAAAGGAGGAACGTTGTTTTCATTTAGTGCGGCTAATTTTTGCCCTTTTTATGTTTTGATCAAATGTACTTGATTTCATCTTTGGCTCCAAAACTTTGTTTCATATTTAAAAAAAAAATTAAATATATTTAATTTATCGGTAAAACAATTTACTCAAGTACATCTTTCGAAACTGGGCCCAATAAAACTCCTGTGAATTAGTTATGATCATCACAGTTTCATTTCGAAAGCAAAAATGTGCAGTTTATTTATACGATTTGAACAACCGTTACACTTGTGTTGTGATCTAATGTATCCATGTCTTCTATCATTTTCTACTTTGTTTATATTCATCCTTTTCTACTTTGTTTTCATACGCTGCCAAATTCATGCTCATTGCTAGAAATCTCAGGATTAGAGGGCTTGGCCAAGGAAATCCTGTTGACTCATCATCCTGAAAATCTTAAGCACTTACATCAAAGGGGTTCAACGATGGCCGAATGGTTAGGGTGCTGGCCTTCGGAACCGGAGTTCGTGAGTTCGAATCCCATTATGGCATGGATGTTCGTAACCGTTCGGAATCGTCTTTAAGCAGTAGGTTCCGGTCTCATTAGCCTCGTGTTGCAAAAAGTAGACCGTAGCGCTCCAAAACCAAAACCAAAATACAACAAAGGGATCCATTTATTAAATTGACAACTAATGGCTTACAGAATGAATTACTCTGGAAATACAGAATAGTGTGTTGCTGCATCATAGTCAACTAAATTTGGATATGATTTTCTGTACGAAGATCGTAGATTTGAATCTCACTGCTGACTTAGACGATGGAAGTCATTAGTAGACTGTTTGAATGAGTAGATCCCAGTGTTATAAAAGCTCTCAGGACCTTCAGGATGATGTGTCAAATTTCTTAGACCACGCCCTCTAAACCTGAGATTTCTAGCCCAGAGCATGAATTTGTCAAAGAGTGATAAAATAAAATACAAAGTTGAAAACTATAGAAGACATGGATCCATGAGTTAACAACACACCAAATAGGTACACAATAGGAAGTTTAGAGACAGAAAAACAAATATTTTTTAATCCACCGCCTGTCAGTATACAAGGAAACGTCACAAAATGAAGTGACTAGTTTAAGGTCAAAACTCGAGATTGTAGGGCTAGTTTTAGGAGCCAGTCAGTAAGGAGAAAGCATTGGTTGGTGGGGAGTTGTAATGGCCAGATTTCAACAAATGCTTTTTTTTTTCTTACATTTCATAACTTGCGTTACAAATTTGATTTTCCGCATTCCCCGCAGCCAGGGCAAATTAATGTTTGAATTTATTAACTTTAACTTCTAGTAATTTTAATTTAGTTAAACACGTGTGAACAATAATTGGTAAATTTAAACACTACGTCAAGCCGAATTCGATGATACTTGTAGAGTTAGACTCGATATTGGTACGCAAAGTGTCTGCATAACTTTGGCATAATTATATATCCTTAATAAGAAGGGTGCCATTAGAATTTTATTAGCGGGATGCCTATGGCCACAATCTATTAAATTAATTTTGAGATCATTGTTGAGATTCTAATAAAACTTATTTGAACGATTTCAAGGTGATAGCGCAACTGGATTCTATGTGTCAAGCCCTTCAATCCTGAGTTTTCTATCAGTAAGCTCAAAAATGACAACGAGGGGAAAGATAAACAACTAAAAGAATAAAGAAGAGATAGAAGGGTGGATTCGTGAGTTCATAGCACAAAAACTAGAGAGTAGAGAGTTTAGGGATAGAAAACATAAAATATTTTTGTGGCCAGGGACATCCGTACAAAATACGTGAGTTTTAACAATCAAAATAGTAAAAATTAAAATTTGTTGAAAAAATAATAAAAATTTGAAAAAATATTTGAAAGACTTTGAGAAAGGTGAGAACTTTGATTCAGGACCTTCAGGATGGTAGGTCAACTGGATTTCCTGGGCCGATCCCTCTAATCCAGTGATTTCTTACAGTAAGAAGAGAAATTGACAACGAGCAGAGCATAAAAACAATAAGAGGTGAAAGATGGGGATAGAATGGTGGATTCGTGAGTTCATAACATAGTAAGAATTCTTTGTAAGAATATATATATATATATATATATATATATTAATTATGGTTGTAGTTATAATAAATATTTTGGTTGTGCCTATTCTGAAATAAACACACATTAAATTTTCAATTATCTGATTATTTAGGATCAGACTCTATCAAACATAATGAAATACCCGAATTAATTGGATAATTATCAAAAGGTTGTTTCTCGAAAAAAAATCTAAATTTTCTGATAGCCTTTAATGTTTGTAATGATAGTTTTTAATGGCTACAAAAAAACTACTTTTTACAGGTAGAATACTCATTTAATGTATTAAAATATCACGTTCTCCTATCTTTACTGGACTATCACAGCCATGAGTTAGACCCCGCAAACTAAAAATAATGAGGTTAATCAAAAAAATTTTTATAATTAACAAGATCCCCGACCACCATACGTGCAAACTGTGTAGTGGTTTATTTTATTAGGATTTTATTTATTGTATTACTATTTATTCTATTTATTTATTTTAGTTTCTATTAGGATAGAAATCTATTTGAAACAACTTCACTTTATAAAATTTTCCTATTGTGTAATTAACTCAAATGCGACTGAAATTATCCAGGCCATTTAATAAGCATCTTTTGAACACTTAATTTTTTGGCTGCACAAGCGGCAATATTTATTTTTTTAACTTCACTAATTACCCTCCTTCCGAACAAATTGACTATTACTTGACTATATCTATAACTATCAGTCATAATCGGATTTTCTCTTGGACAGATACTTAATTTTTCTTATTTTTTTTCATTATTAAAAGTTTTTTAATAGAATGAATTTTACGATAAGCTCCTCCTCTCTTTAAGATGCCTCCGCCTTCTTTATCAGTAATAAAAAAAAAATTATTTATTTATTTTTTCAGATGAGGGGGGAGGGTGAAGCTGTTTGATGATAAATTTCCGATAACCCAAATCCTCCAAGATTCTCTCGGAAATGAGAGAAAGTGACATTTAAGTGTATGAAGGAAATTAATTTTCTCTCTGAAAAAAAAAAGTAAAATAAATGAAAAATGTACTGGCTTGGTGTTTTTAATGGCAGAAAGGAAAAAAATAAATAAAAAATAAGCTTCTTCTTTGGAAAGGCTTCGGTAAATCGTTTAGCTGAGATGGTTTTTGACGTTTATGGATGGACGTGAAAACACCGTACGGCATTAAAATGTTTTAGTCGCTAATTGAGCTATGCAGGTGCAGATTTGGCCCCTACCCCCTCTCTCCTCGTTTCATCTTCTGCAGATTTTTATACATTAACTATCGTAGAGCTGCTTTAAGCTCTACTTTTTTTAATCGGAAGCTTTAACTTTGGATTTGATGTTGCAATTTACGACCCGCCCCTCTCCGTTAAAACAGGTACATTAGGATAATGTGTTTGTATTTAAAAAAAAGAAGCAGTTGTGCCTTAATCACTAGACAGTGATGTCTTCCTGTTTAACGAAATCGTATAAACGGTAATATAAAAAAAAAATATTGATCCTTCGTAAAAATTTCGTTAAATGAAAATCTATTTCATGTGTCAGGAGTGCTGAAAACCGAAGCATTTTTATTGCTTTTAAATTTCTGCTGTTTGTAACGGTAAATTGTTTTTATTTTAGTGCACTGATTTCTTTCTACAGTGTTCAAGTTAATGTAAATTTTATTTTCAAAAGACAATATATTAATTGCGGTTTTTTGATTGTAGAATAATTAGTAAGATCAATTCTATAGCATGGTATTCTCATAACACGGTTTGAATATAACACGTAGCAAATTCTGGCAACGACCTTTTCGTAAATTAGAATGAAATTCTCGATCTTTAAAAAGCGGTTTCTCTGTAAAACAACATTCTTTTGTTATATCTGAAGATTTTAATGAATAAAATTTATTTCGAATTATTTTTTTTATAAAGTTATATTATAACTGTATTCATGATTTCATAATAGTGAAAAATAGTGGTAGAGCAAATTGAGGAGCTTTATATGTTCTGAGTTTCACAAAATGCAGATTCGAATTATAATTTATTAGTTTCTTTTTGCCTTGTTTTCCGTACAACACATTATCTACAAAATTTCATAATACATTAATCCGGTTTGCACTTGCACTGAAATATAAATTAGATGATTGTTAGTTTATTTTTCATAAAGGTTATAAATATATAACTACTAAAATTACTGTAATAGGATACCAAAGGCTGCAATATTCTGAATTTCTCATAAACCAGAGCCGGATTTTCATTGGTGAGGGATGTGAATTTCATGTTGAATGACAACATATTAATTGTTCTCTTTTACTTCAAGAATCAAGATTATAATCAACACTATAGTGTGATACTTTCATAACCTGGTCTTCATATAGTATAAAGCAATATCTGTTAATCAAACTCATAGGACCTTTTAAAAATTATTTCGTACATACACACAAAAAAAAAAGCTTTATAAACTTTTTGAATTGATGACAACCTTCTGATTGCTGTCCACTCTACCTTTCCTATAAGCAGTCCTGATTCAAACAAATTCAACATACTGAAACTGCACGCCTTATTCTCTTGGTACAATATCTTCAGCCAAGCTCATTACTCATCTCCAAGTCCAGTCTTCTCTTTCAATTACCAGACCGCATGAATGACTGAAACATCCAGCCAGTTGTAGGAATAATAAAGCAGGGAGCTTCCATGGATAAGACCTACTTTTCCCATTTCTACGGTGAGCTCTTTGGATAATTGAAAAGTAACATAAAAATAATAAGTAATAAAGATTTTTGAATCGTTCAGTTCATTAAATTTACAATTATCTAGACGAAAGTGGAGGAATTAGCCGTCCATTCCAACCTAAACGCCTCATTTTCAAATACCGTCCACTTATTCAGAAAAATTTTTCCTCCAAAA
>JAGEOH010001214.1:0-17500 GCA_032207245.1 Pardosa pseudoannulata
TTTTAAAATTACTATTTTACTGAATGAAATCCAACCACAATGTGGGAGGAGCGATGTTACATTGGTCAAACCCACTGACGGCAGCAAGATAAATAAAATGTTGGCAGGAGAAAAAAAAGAGAGAATAGATTGAAAGTAACGAAAATCTAAGGGGGAAAAATTTAAATAAAACCAAGAATTAAAAGATAAATTACAATAATACTATTTAATAAAAATTTACGCTTAAAAATGTTTACTAAATAAACAAACAGTCATTGGCTGACTTTAAATAGGATGTAACATTTTAATGATCTAGAACCTAGTAAGTATTTAAGTTAATTATGATATTGAAAAAGTGGTTTTTGCCCCCTTTTCAATATATTAGTATATTTGATTAACAATTCATTTTGTTCACAACGAATACTATAAACATAGACATAAAGTAGTGTTGCGGCAAAGTTTACTTTGATGTGCATAAATTATATGTGAAAATTCTGAATGAAAAGGATACGTTTACACAACAGTAAGATTTATTTTTGAAAGATCTATTTTAGTGTAAAAAGAATATCGCATATGAATATCTTTCTACAAAATTTGTCCTAAAAATCTCCAGAATAAAAATAGTAATAACTTTTTTATATATAAAAGTGAATGAATGAATAAATTATAAATTTTAAACATACAGTTCTAATATGTTGATTTTAATTAATATATATTAAATAAGGTATTTAAAAAGGTGTAAAACATCTAAATGAATATTATAATTTATATCACAATTTAAAAAAAAAATCTTTAGAATTAAATATTTAAACGGGTGTGACTTTTAAAATTTGATTTATAAACAATCAAATTAAACCTTTTAAAATATGATTAAAATAATTTATATTTTTTTAAAACTAACAAAATTTGAAATTATTACTTTTCTAAACATTTTTATTTACATGTCACAGTTTTTTGAAATAGTTCTAAATTGAAATTTAGTTTCAAAGTTAAGCCTTGTGATTTATCTAGTATAAGATTATCCTATAACCCCGATCCTATGATCCGATTACCCCGATTTTTCAAGAATCCAATACATTTAAAGTTCAAATAGTTTACACCTTAATTAGAGTAAATGGTTAAATGTATATAGTATAAAACGTTTATGCTTTTACATTTTTATTATTTTCTGAGTAAACCGACTTAATGGTGTAGCTAGACTAAGCATAGTCTATGAGTTAGTCTATGGGTGTAGCTTCTACCTCCACCAGTATGTGTGATATAAGAAGTTTATCATTAGGTTATAATTTTAAATGTCGATTCCCATTTCTTGTTGCAGAATGATATAGAATTTCTAGTATATCAGAACTAAATGTTTCAAATATATTTTCAAATTTGTGTGGATAGCAAAATATGTCCGTGCTTTCACGAGTAACACTCTAACAGCAGTAGTTGGTTCCCGCCTACTCCTCTTTTCTGGGGTATAGAACTGATGCGGCTTTCTGTTTCAGTTATGGTTGCTCGTTGTGAATGATGGTAGCAAATATAGATAAAAAACTAATTTAATTTACTTCATCTTTGTTCAGTTATTATAATGAATATTTTTAGTACACTTTTCAGTTTTTATATATTTTGAGGAATCGGAATGATTTTATGCTGAAAATGATTTGAAACATAACTACCACTTTATAAAAGTTAAAATTTTGGCTGTCATTTAAATATGGCAATTTCTCCTAATATTGTGAAAGGGAATGATGTTCCGTGTTTCACCTGAAATATCGTGATTATAACTTTCTAACTGACCTTTACGATATTTTTTTTAAAATTTGGATTCTAAATTATTAAAATTAATTGTGTTACAGTTGTCTGCAGCATTATAAAAATCATGAATTAAGAATGTTTAAAAGCATATATTTATAAATCATCTTGCGTATCCTGATGTAGTATTATTAGAGAATTTTTAATGTAGTTTTAGACCACTTTAGATAGTATTAAATTATGTATCAGGATTTTTAAAAATAAGGCGATTTCAAGCAGCAGGGCAAATTCTCAAATTATGACGATTCTGGTTTTAGTTTCAAACGGAAGGGCAGTTTATTGTTTGTTTATTGGCTGTTGTAAACATGAAAATGAATGGGAAGGGCATTATAGTAGTTCGTGACGTTGCGACAAATTGCCTTATTATTAGCTAAAAGTAAAGTATAATATAACTTACAAGGGATAATGATAAAATATAACTATATAACTTCAAAAACATAACTTATGTCTTTAAAAATTTAAAAATAGCTTTTAAATATGATTAAGAATTTGCTACAGAATACTGAAATTTTTTAAATTAATGGAATTTTTTAAAATGGAATTTTATATTTATTTTAGAGCGGCTCAGAGAAAGGTATGGAGAAACCTTGTTTTGAATATGTGTGCGTTATTTTATAGATATTAAATAATCTCAGCTTTAAGTCTGCGTATAGATAATTACTGACACCACATGGTCTTTTGAAAAATACTTTTGCGGACTATTTTTAGTTCCACATAACTTATGACAAAGATTTGTTATTGTATTCAGCAAATGGATTCTTGTATACGGCTTCATTTCCCTCAACTCTTTTTTAATATATTATGTAGTCACATTCAATTCATGACTGCTTTCATAAAACAAAACTAAAAGTACAACCCAAAGAAGAAATGAAAGCTTTTGCAAGAATAAGGATATCAAATTTTGGTGATAATTACCAGGAAATTAGAATACTAACGAAACTGCCCGTTAAGCACAATTTTCATTAAACTATGCTTTAAAATGCATTTTTTGTTTAATTTTTTCATATCTTAACGATAAAAATATGTTGTAAACAATTTTAACTGTAGATAAATTACTGATTGCTAAGTTATGAATTAGTGAACTACTTTTTTTTCAAGTGGTAGAATACAATAATAGCATTCATGCATTACTGTCTTTCGTCTACCGGCAACATTATTATCCTGTCATATAGCATGAGCGAAGGAGTTCTAATATACCGAAAGTGATTATGTGGATTTATTGCAAAAAATAGTATGGTAACCTATGGAAAAATTATTCTTTCTGGTTGCCTCATTAATTTTAAGAATTCTTTTAAAAAATTATGCTACCAGGTAGGACAGCAGTGCTATCCTTTTTTTTTTTAAATATCGAGAAAATTTTATTTAATTTTTTAAAATTATTTTTGAGACTTAGGCATGGGGCACTACCATATTGCAGTCGAGATATGTCTCAGGCGATATCCGTGTCATAATGACACCAGAAGTCTTCATTATGACGCGCAGAGAAGGGAATTTATGGTACTAAATTTTCACCTCTGGCGGCTTCTGACGTCATTATGACTTGAAAGTCTACTGTAACATATCTCGGTAGCAATAGAACGATTTCAGACAACGTCAAGAATTACTTTAATTTCCCATTCACTTTTATGTTTATGAAACCCAATGTTTGAATAATTTATTAATGTTTTGTATTTTGTTTTGTTGTTTATCCTCGAACTCAATGTCTTACATTTGTAACTGTTATGTTTTATGCTCAGTGTGCTATGTTTTGTTTTGTAGTATAATTTAGTTGCATTTTTATGGCAACACTTTTGTAGTTTAAAAAAGAGAATTTGGCGAGTGATGGCCGCACGTTGCTGCTGGCATTATGATTAATTAAATACGTTTAAAGACAAATCTTATTGTCTACGTTGTTTTGTTTGTGTTATTGGTCCGCTTCGACACCCAATAAGAAATCAATTAGCTGCTATTCCGTTTGAAAGTATATATATATATATATATATATATATATATATACACTCAAGAGCCAAAACATTATGACCACCTGTCAATAGCGAGTTGGCCTATCTTTGGCGCGCAACACAACTTCAACCCGTCTTGGCATGGATGCCACAAGTCCTTGGTAGATGGCCAGAAACAGATTGTACCAGATGTTTAACCAACGGTTACGCAAATCCGAGAAACTGCGAACTGGTGGTCTTTGAACTCTGAGCTGCCGTCCTATGACATCCCCAATGTGTTTTATCGGATTGAGATCCGGTGAATTAGGCGGCCAGGACATTAACTGGAATTCAGCATCAGGTTCCTGGAATCACTCCAACACAATTTTAGACTTGTGACAAGGGCGTTGTCCTGTTGGAACATTCAATTTCCAGCTGGAAAAATAGAGGCCATGTAAGGGTGCAACTGGTCCACAGTGATGTTCAGATATCCTGTAGCCTTCATGGTCTGCTCTACCACAACCACGAGTCCCAGAGATGCTCAAGAGAACGTCCCCCAAAGCGTAATACTACTACCACCGGCCTGTGTATGACCTACTGTACATTGAGGGAGCAACTGGTCGCCTGGAAGACGGCGTATCATGACACGGCCATCGGCTTGATGTATGACAAACTGTGATTCATCTGACCATGCAAATCTCTTCCATTGATCCATGGACCAGTCGCGATGTTCCCTTTCCTAGCGTAGGCACAATTGGCGATGACGCTTGGTCAGCAAAGGCCCACGAGTGGGACGTTTGCTGCGTAGCCCCATATCCAACAGTGTCCACTGAACAGTGTGCTCCGATACTATTCTACTTGGCCCTGCATTGTATTGGGTTGTCAGCTGAGCTACTGTCTGGCTCCGGTTTTGCTTCACTTTGCGAGACTGTCTCCGACGACCTTTTTCTTTGATATCGTGTGGATGTTCAACACCATGTCGTCTACTGTTGGTTTCACCGTCATTCATCCACTTTGCATAAGTACTAACAACTGTAGATCGCGAACAACCCACGAGTCTTGCAGTTTCGGAAGTACTTGTTCCGAGCCTTCGAGCCATTACAGTCTGCCCTCTATGAAAATCGCTTAGATCCGCAGCCTTTCCCATCATACACAGAAGTAAGCGAAAGAATGATTCTTCAGACTCTCCAAAAGCAGTTAAATACCACTTACATCTGACCACGTGCCTTCCACGTCATGCAGGCGAGTTCATTGCAAAATGTTGGGGTGGTCATAATGTTTTGGCTCTTAAGTGTATATTCATTCATTTTAATTTCCCGGAAGCGATGTAATTTTTTGACAAAAAATCGTATTATTTGACCTATTTTCGTAAGATCGTAATTACTTGCTAAATCCGTAGAAACTACGATTTTTTCGTAGCAGTTGGCAGGTCTGCCCATACTCTCAAAGCCCTTGTGAAAGGAATGTCTCTATCTCTCGACAATACCCTTCAACTTGTTACACTGTTCTGTCGTTGCCATGCTGTACGCTGACACTTGCTTCATTGTAATCACAAGTCGAAATCATTGGCGTATTATGAAAGAATTGAGAAAAAAAGAACGCAATAAATATTATTACTGGAATATCGAGGAGTAGAATAACCCTCTTAGCAAATCACACTTAAAAATCAGCAAACCCAGTAGGAATGATTTAGAATTTATAGCATTTGCCAATTGATGCGATTTAAGAATGACAGATAGAAAGTCTTTTGTGTTTGAGATTTATATTTATTGCTTGATTATAGGTAAAGAGGATTCATCCGGATAAACACCACAGGCAGAAAAGATATACCATTCAGTTTTCCGCTTGACTTATCTGCAGTGAAAGTTTCTGTAAGGCTGCATTTTCTTCCGGTACTTCAGGTAATCAATGGCCCGGAAAAAGAACGCACATTAACCGATATTGATAGAAAAATTCGGAACTTAAAAAAAAATAAATAAAGATTATTAGTTTCAGATTACTGGATATCTGACAAAATATTATGAAATGGATAGTCTCTCTCTCTCTTATATATATATATATATATATATGAATTTATAACGTCCACATAATTTAAAAGTACTGTAATCATCACTGTAAAGTAATTATTAAATGTAGTAGCCGAGTAGATTGATGCAGACGTTCACTTACAAAAACATCTTTTATTTAGGACATACACGCAAGAGCCAAAACATTATGACCACCCCTACATTTTGCAATGAACTCGCCTGGATGACGTGGAAGGCACGTGACAGGTGGAAGTGGTCTTTAACTGCTGCTGGAGAGTCTGAAGAATCATTCTTACTTCTGTGTGTGTTGGGAAAGGCTGCGGATCTAAGCGATTTTGATAGAGGGCACATTGTAATGGCTCGAAGGCTCGGAACAAGTATTTCCAAAACTGCACGACTCGTGGGTTGTTCACGATCTGCAGTTGTTAGTATTTATGTAAAGTGGATGAATGACGGTGAAACCAGCAGTAGACGACATGGTGTTGGACGTCCACACGCTATCAAAGAAAAAGGTCGTCTTAGACTGTCTCGCATGGTGAAGCAAAACCGGAGCCAGACAGCGGCTCAGCTGACAACCCAATACAATGCAGAGCCAAGTAGAATAGTATCGGAGCACACTGTTCAGCGAATACTGTTGGATATGGGGCTACGCATCAAACGTTCCACTCATGTGCCTTTGCTGACCAAGCGTCATCGCCAACTTCGCCTACGCCGAGAAAGGGAATATCACGACTGGTCCATGGATCAGTGGGAGAGAGTTGCATGGTCAGATGTATCACGGTTTGTCATTCATCACGCCGATGGCCGTGTCAGGATAAGCCGTCTTCCAGGCGAACAGTTGCTCCCTCAATGTACAGTAGGTCATACACAGGACGGTGGTGGCGGTATTATGCTTTGGGGGATGTTCTCTTGGTGGTCTCTGGGACCCGTGGTTGTGGTAGAGAAGACCATGAATGTTACAGGGTATCTGAACATCATTGCGGACCAGTTGCACCCTTACATGGCCTCTGTTTTTCCAGCTGGAAATGGAATGTTCCAACAGGACAACGCCCCTTGTCACAAGGCTAATATTGTGTTGGAGTGGTTCCAGAAACATGATGCTGAATTCTAGTTAATGTCCTGGCCGCCTAACTTACCGGATCTCAATCCGATTGAACACATTTGGGATGTTATAGGACGGCAGTTCAGAGTTCAAAGACCACCAATTCGCAATAACTCGGATTTGCGTAACCGTTGCATAAACATCTGGTACAATCTGTCTCCGGACATCTACCAAGGACTTGTGACATCCATGCCAAGGCAGTTTGAAGCTGTATTGAGCGCCAAAGATGGGTCAATTCGTTATTGACAGGTGGTCATCATGTTTTGGCTCTTGAGTGTAAGATGCTCAATTTATTCGGGCGTTAGAGTATGATAACATTCGAGGGCAACTTCTATTAATTTGTAATTTAATATTCAATGAGGATGTGGATCGATCCTTGGCTTATGAAGATTCAAAATTAAATAATCAGGAATTATCTGAAACCTTTCCTGATGAAACCCTAGAAGATGTGCACAAAGTTTCAAGATCTAGAAGTAAATCTAATTCGAGAAGTGATTCTAATTTTCGACAGAACCATTTTCCTGATAGACGACATTGTTCCGTTTCAAAATCCCGATATTCTAAATAGAATTTTTATGATCTTGGTATTCAAAATATGTGCTTACGGTGTGACCGAGGAAATCATTTGTCTCGCCTGTCGATTAAGATGCGCCGAAACTTCAAGGCATGCAGGCCCTTACCCTGGACGTTGCGGTTCGTTTCGAACCTTCGTTGTGACGTGATTTTGAAGTCAGCTTGCGGACATTATGTGAGCAAATGATCAAGCTGACGTCAAAGTGACGTCACAACGAAGGTTCGAAACGAACCGCAACGTCCAGAGTAAGCCCCGCAATCGAAAAGGACACGTGCAGTAAATTTGTACTTCGACTCTACTCAAGGAAGAGAGATACGCGCGTATTCAGTCAGTTGAAAGTAGAAGTGATGATCATGTTACTGACATTTATGCCATTAATATTTTTTCCGGTATTTCGAAGATTGTAAATATTTTTCGAGAAACATCAAATTTGTTATCAAATTCTGAAAAATATTTTGAAACTGTGCACAGAGGCGGTTTAAGGCTAAAGCGGGCCTTAGGCAACGTTGTAATTCCGGGCCTATTTTTTCAGTCATGACACATACTTTGCGTTTGGTAGTTTAGTTTTAAAGCATATAGTTTGCAGTTCTATTTAATTATCGGATTCCAAGAATAAAAAGGTAAAAAAGAAAAATAATATACATGTATAAAAATTAAATAAACGTAATTTATTAAAACAAACAATAATACTTAAACAAATATACCCAGATTGATTAGTTATATTACCATTTTTTCTCACTTTTAATTCTGCAAACTCGTCAATTAGTTTGCCATAGTTAATAAAGTGATTTAATAACTCTTTTTCTATATGAAATAATGATAAACTATTTAATTTTTGTTGGCCTAATGTGGATCTTAAAAAACTTTTTATTCTGGCCATTACTGACAATGATCTTTCAGCGCTTCATGGCGTATTGGAAGGATTAAATAAATTCTAAGAATTATGTTTAAATTAGGGAATGGCTTAATAATATTATTTTGCTGAATAAATGACCACATGGATACAGGAGAAATACCTTCAGTACTGAGTGCATAGTAAAGGCTTGATAAGTGCGAGCCTCGATCGCATTTACACACATCGACACTCGAGGGAGTGGATGCATAAGCAAGAGAACGTTCGGGCACAATTGTCGACTTTATAAATCAACGATTCGGTATAATTTGGATACGTTTCAGCAATAATTATGAATATCACGTTTTTCTGTTAAATAAAAATAAAAATTAAAAACCTAATTTTCGGGCTCCAAAAATTACGGGCCCTAGGCACTTGCCTAGGTTGCCTATGCCTTAGGCCGCCCCAGACTGTGCAAATCAAAAATAAGCTTCATAAATTTCTAGTTGATTCCGGAGCAGGTTATACTTTGCTTCCTAAACGAGATTTTGATTGTATGAAATCTAAAATGTATCCAGTAGGCATAAAAGTTCGATCCTACACTCATAGGGTTTTTGAACCTTTAGGTGCAGTTCGCATTCCAGTGAAATACAAGAACATTGAATGTACAGAAATTTTATTTATAGTACTAAATGGTCCCCAAGGACATTTCTCCTTTAGGAGTGTACAGGCTTCACGAACCCGGGGTGCCTGAGTGATCTTTCTCTCTACGTCTTCCCTGTGTGATGTCCTGAAGTAGGGGTAGGCGAAGCCATCAATGATACAAACTGGACAACTGTTTACTATGGATTAAATACTTTATTCGGTTGAATAATTTATGTACAGCTATGTACAGGTTTCAGTAGATTCTAAATCTTCTGAGATCTCGCGCTGAGATAACGTTAACACAATTACAATGCGTGGGTACAGTGAAGCTAGCTCTTCTCGAACACTGGAACAGTTCGCTAATTAGTGCCGGTACGAAACGCTGACATTATAACATCCGGCCTGACAATCAGTACAGTCGGCTTCCACACTGAGGTTCAAACGCTCAGAGTGCGTATCACGTTGGAGTTCGTTGAGGAAACTTAGGATGCAGGACGATCCAAAATGAGAGTAAAGGTCACTCTCAGCGACCTACTTCTATGCACGAAGTAGAAAAAATATTAAGATAACGGGAATGAGATCCCAAAGTCGAAAGTCGACTTCTTAGCAAAAGCAGAGACGCTGGCGGTCTTTAAAGGAAAGCAAGCTCCGGCAATCGGAGAGACGAGTAGACTCCTCTCGAGCTGCACAAAACAGCTCCAAAGCAACTCTCACTAAAAAGCCCCCTTCTTGTCTCAGCCAATCTTCTTTTATAGGGGTCCCGGTTCCCTTCACGTGATTCTTCCGGAACCTTCCAGTCTCAGGGTGACGTAATCTTGCGATCAACTCCCCGCCTGGATCAGCTGATCCGTTTCCAGATGTGGCAGAAGGTTTGTCTTTAAACCAACCGACCAAAACAACTTAAATTCCTTTGCGGCACCAGTAACGGGGGCCCAGTTGTACACTACAGCCTCGCTCGATTAATAATTATTACTCGAGTCCTTTGACAGTAGCAGACATCATAAAGGCGCAGACACACTGGCTCCGGAGTACTGACAGTTCTTAATGTACCGCTGCCTAAGCGACTGCATCTGGTTTTGTGACTGCGACGTTACTACACAAACGGCTTTGTCCAGACCACGCGTGTCTACTTACCGCTAATGGTCCTCTGTGAAAGGTCACCTTACATTCTTCTTTAGCTCGGGTCATGTAACGGATCGTTACACCTGGTAGACCAGAACTTGCCTCTGTAGTGCTTGTTCCTTACTGGAGTTGACCACATTAAGTTTCGAACCATGACGGACCTCTCGTAGGTCCGCTGCAGTTATATAACTGTCGTGGTGACTGGTTTTTCAGTTCGTCTGCTGCTGTATGGGAACACTAGCCTGGGTCAGCGTAAGGATTCTCTTATAGTACTGAATGTGTTTACAACAGTTTTAGGAAGAACATGGATCCGGAGTTTAAACATAAAATTATCAGAAATCGATAATGCTTCTATATTTAAAAGTACATTGCACCAGGGCACCCAGCAACAAATGAGTTGGCCGAAAGAAATGTACAAACCATCAAAACGAAATTAAAATCTTTGTCTGGTGAACATTCTTCAATACCTGACAAAAATCGAGAGATATTATTTCGGTTCAGAGCTACACCATTGCAATCTGGTAGAACGTCGGCAGAATTATATTTAGGGCTAGACTTGTTATGACCCCCAGCTATAAAGAAGTCAAATTCCATCGTATGTTACCCGCAACTTCCACATAGTCGAAATTTAAGTGTGGGAGACCACGTACAATCTGGATGTTATGTAAATACAGTGGTCTCCTCTTAATGTGATCAATTTGGGACATCAGGATTTTGATAACAATAACCGATTGATAACAATAAACGATATGCAAAATTAGATAAATTTACCCCCCCTTTAATTTACACGTACTAAATTTCAAAACAAAATGAAAAAACACACCTTATATTATCCTGTTTTTATGTATATTATCCTTTAAAACATAAGAATTGTATGCATAATTAAAAAAATTGATCAATTGTTGATTGTCTACAATTTTTTCTAAGAACTCATAAATTGTTCGTAATCATAATCAACCTGTCATAACTATATAAATTTCGATCTTTTTGTTTTAACGTTAAATCATTCGCTTTCTGGCTTCCATATCAACAAGCTGCATTTAAGCGAGCAAGACATCAAATGGGAATACGTTCTTTCTCAATTCCGATAAGAATGTGTTGTCTTCTGATTATCTGACAACCACTGACCACCAGCAGGGTATGCGTATTTCTGAAAAAATTCAGGAACGTGTAATACTCCACTCCTAACTAAGAGGCAGAATTTTCAAAAATTCAGACAACAGCGAAGGTAAAATAAGGATGGTTTTGGATTTCTACTTCCAAAAACAGATATCAAATTGTAAGAGTAAATATCTCTTACCTGAAATTTTCCAGGTTCATAACGGGATCTCTATCTTGCCGTGGTGATTCCAAAGATTCGTCTCTAAACAGGACTTTGAAATCAAAACTTGAGAATGTCTTTTAAATATTTATTCTTTAGACAGCACAATTCAATATAAAACAAATAAAGATAAAAGAACAGATATAGTCAACTTTCGGGCGAACTAAGCCCATTTTCATAAGCTACATAGACATCACAAGATGCCCCCTTTTTCTAAACACTGCCATCAAAAACTTACAGAACGAGAACTGGCTTGTTGCCACAACGTACAAATAAATATACTCATCATAATAAATATCGTTTTCAAAATCATTCAGTTCACGGTGACAAAATAAAATTTAAATAATTGTTTTGCATAATAAACCGAGATTTATAAAGTGGATCTCACAGATGGATTCCTTCTGAATATATTGTGAATATTCCTTTGCCAGTTAAAATGAGGTTCGAGAACTGATAGCATTAACCGATGTAACGATCCCATAAAGCGATCATATTAACATACAGATGAATAGAGAAAATCGGGACCCAGTGATTTCGATAACAATAATCAATTGATCACATTAACCGCGATCACATTAAGCGAAGTCCACTGTAACAAATTGTTACGGGACAATCAGAAAGAAAATCGGCATGCTCCATTACATAATTGAACTAGATAAAGGATATGACCAAAAGAGGCATATAAGTCAACTAAGAAAGTGCAAAATTTCCAAAACCTCCAAACCAAACGTAACATTTGCCGCGACAAAGGAAATAATACCAAGAGATTCAGATTGGGGAAACGAATTACCCACTGAACTACTTAAGAGACATCGAGAGCCGACGATTTAATCACCCCTGATCGATCACGGAATCACACCAAGCACCTGAGGCGACCATGTCCATTCACAGAATCAGAGAACTCGAAGAATGTGCCGACCTTCGAGCTATCTCTCCGATTACGTTAATGAACATATATAACAATTCTTTATTTATTATTATTATTTGTTACAACTAAATTACTACTTACAATTTAATCTATATATTTCAGCTTATAGTAAAAGTGCATGTTTGTAAACAAATACGAGTGCTGACTACAACTCAACTTTTCGTTGGCAAAACATTGCTTGTTTTCATTGCATCTTATGAGCTTCGATGTGGGTTATGTATACAACAAAACTAAATTTTATTTAAGGGAATGGAAAGGAAACATCAGAAACTGGACAAATAATTCGAAATAAATTTTTTAGCATTTACAAATGTATATATTTTTTAAAAAATGAAACACTTTACACAGTACTATTATAATCAAAGTATAACTGCTTTGATTATGTTAACAGACACAATAAACTATTACATAAACAAGAATCTAGTAAAAATGTACAAAACCTGATCATTTTAAGGACAAAAAATAACTACAGTTATAGGTACAGTATTTCTCATAAAAGCATAGAAAATACATTAGAAAAATGAAAAACACAACTTAGTAATCAAATAATCATAATCATAATCAAAGTATAACTACTAATTCATAATCAAAGTATAACTGCTTTGATTATGTTAACAGACACAATAAACTATTACATAAACAAGAATCTAATAAAAATGGGCAAAACCTGATCATTTTAAGTACAAAAAATAATTACATTTATTAGTACAGTACTTCTTACAAAAGCATAGAAAATACATTAGAAAAATTAAAGAAAAAAACAACTTAGTAATCCAATAATCATAATCATAATCAAAGTATAACTAATAATTCATAATCAAAGTATAACTACTTTGTTATGTTAACAGACACAATAAACTATTACATAAACAAGAATCTAGTAAAAATGTACAAAACCTGATCATTTTAAGGACAAAAAATAACTACAGTTATAGGTAATTTTTCTCATAAAGCATAGAAAATACATTAGAAATGAAAAACAAACTTAGTAATCAAATAATCATAATCATAATCATAATCAAGTATAACTACTATTATAATCAAAGTATAACTGCTTTGATTATGTTAACAGACACAATAAACTATTACATAAACAAGAATCTAATAAAAATGTACAAAACCTGATCATTTTAAGGACAAAAAATAATTACATTTATAGGTACAGTACTTCTTACAAAAGCATAGAAAATACATTAGAAATATGAAAAAAAACACAACTTAGTAATCAAATAATCATAATCATAATCAAAGTATAACTACTAATTCATAATCAAAGTATAACTGCTTTGATTATGTTAACAGACACAATAAACTATTACATAAACAAGAATCTAATAAAAATGGGCAAAATCTGATCATTTTAAGTACAAAAAATAATTACATTTATTAGTACAGTACTTCTTACAAAAGCATAGAAAATACATTAGAAATATGAAAAAAACAACTTAGTAATCCAATAATCATAATCATAATCAAAGTATAACTAATAATTCATAATCAAAGTATAACTACTTTGTTATGTTAACAGACACAATAAACTATTACATAAACAAGAATCTAGTAAAAATGTACAAAACCTGATCATTTTAAGGACAAAAAATAACTACAGTTATAGGTACAGTATTTCTCATAAAAGCATAGAAAATACATTAGAAAAATGAAAAACACAACTTAGTAATCAAATAATCATAATCATAATCAAAGTATAACTACTAATTCATAATCAAAGTATAACTGCTTTGATTATATTAGCAGAGACAATAAACTATTACATAAACAAGAATCTAATAAAAATGTACAAAACCTGATCATTTTAAGGACAAAAAATAATTACATTTATAGGTACAGTACTTCTCACAAAAGCATAGAAAATACATTAGAAATATGAAAAAAAAAACTTAATAATCAAATAATCATAATCATAATCAAAGAGTAACTACTAATTCATAATCAAAGTATAACTACTTTGGTTATATTAACAGACACAATAAACTATTACATAAACAAGAATCTAATAAAAATGGGCAAAACCTGATCATTTTAAGGACAAAAAATAATTACATTTATAGGTACAGTACTTCTCACAAAAGCATAGAAAATACATTAGAAATTTAAAAAAACAACTTAGTAATCAAATAATCATAATCATAATCAAAGTATAACTACTAATTCATAATCAAAGTATAACTACTTTGGTTATGTTAACAGACACAATAAACTATTACATAAACAAGAATCTAATAAAAATGTACAAAACCTGATCATTTTAAGGACAAAAAATAATTACATTTATAGGTACAGTACTTCTCACAAAAGCATAGAAAATACATTAGAAATATGAAAAAAAAAACTTAATAATCAAATAATCATAATCATAATCAAAGAGTAACTACTAATTCATAATCAAAGTATAACTGCTTTGACTATATTAACAGGCACGATAATTTATTACATAAATAACAATCCAATAAAAATGGGCAAAACCTGATCATTCTAAGGACAAAAAGTAATTACATTTATAGGTACAGTACTTCTCACAAAAGCATAGAAAATACATTAGAAATTTAAAAAAACAACTTAGTAATCCAATAATCATAATCATAATCAAAGTATAACTAATAATTCATAATCAAAGTATAACTACTTTGGTTATGTTAAGAGACACAATAAACTATTACATAAACAAGAATCTAATAAAAATGTACAAAACCTGATCATTTTAAGGACAAAAAATAATTACATTTATAGGTACAGTACTTCTCACAAAAGCATAGAAAATACATTAGAAATTTAAAAAAACAACTTAGTAATCCAATAATCATAATCATAATCAAAGTATAACTAATAATTCATAATCAAAGTATAACTGCTTTGATTATATTAGCAGAGACAATAAACTATTACATAAATAAGAATCTAATAAAAATGGGCAAAACCTGATCATTTTAAGGACAAAAAATAATTACATTTATAGGTACAGTACTTCTTACAAAAGCATAGAAAATACATTAGAAAAATGAAAAACACAACTTAGTAATCAAATAATCATAATCATAATCAAAGTATAACTACTAATTCATAATCAAAGTATAACTGCTTTGGTTATATTAACAGACACAATAAACTATTACATAAACAAGAATCTAATAAAAATGTACAAAACCTGATCATTTTAAGGACAAAAAATAATTACATTTATAGGTACAGTACTTCTCACAAAAGCATAGAAAATACATTAGAAAATATGAAAAAAAAACAACTTAGTAATCAAATAATCATAATCATAATCAAAGTATAACTACTAATTCATAATCAAAGTATAACTGCTTTGATTATATTAACAGGAACAAAAAACTATTACGTAAATAAGAATCTAATAAAAATGGGCAAAACATGATAATTTTAAGGACAAAAAATTATTACCTTTATAGGTACAGTGCTTCTCATAAAAGCATAGAAAATACATTAGAAAATGAAAAAATGAAAAACACAACTTAGTAATCAAATAATCATAATCATAATCAAAGTATAACTACTAATTCATAATCAAAGTATAACTGCTTTGATTATATTAGCAGAGACAATAAACTATTACATAAACAAGAATCTAATAAAAATGGGCAAAACCTGATCATTTTAAGTACAAAAAATAATTACATTTATAGGTACAGTACTTCTCACAAAAGCATAGAAAATACATTAGAAAAATGAAAAACACAACTTAGTAATCAAATAATCATAATCATAATCAAAGTATAACTACTAATTCATAATCAAAGTATAACTGCTTTGATTATGTTAACAGACACAATAAACTATTACATAAACAAGAATCTAATAAAAATGGGCAAAACCTGATCATTTTAAGGACAAAAAATAACTACAGTTATAGGTACAGTATTTCTCATAAAAGCATAGAAAATACATTAGAAAAATGAAAAACACAACTTAGTAATCAAATAATCATAATCATAATCAAAGTATAACTACTAATTCATAATCAAAGTATAACTGCTTTGATTATATTAGCAGAGACAATAAACTATTACATAAACAAGAATCTAATAAAAATGGGCAAAACCTGATCATTTTAAGTACAAAAAATAATTACATTTATTAGTACAGTACTTCTTACAAAAGCATAGAAAATACATTAGGAAAATGAAAGAAAAAAACAACTTAGTAATCCAATAATCATAATCATAATCAAAGTATAACTAATAATTCATAATCAAAGTATAACTACTTTGTTATGTTAACAGACACAATAAACTATTACATAAACAAGAATCTAATAAAAATGTACAAAACCTGATCATTTTAAGGACAAAAAATAATTACATTTATAGGTACAGTACTTCTTACAAAAGCATAGAAAATACATTAGAAATATGAAAAAAAAAAAAAAAAGTAATAAAAAAAAAATTCTTAGGGCATAATAATTATATATAATCTATTACATTACAATAAGATTAACGTTTTATTACCATTCTGAAAATGTTTGCCGCAAATTCTCGAAGAACTTGAAATCCAGTTTTGCCTTTTCAAAGCTTTTATCCACAGCATTCGCAATGCAGGATCTTTAGGAGAGCAATAAAATCCAATATCTTCACCCTTTTTTTAAACGATCAGTACAGCCATATGCACAACAGCTTGTTACCATTTTCCGATAATTGACAAAATTAAAACCCCAATAACACACACAATCCGTAGGAAATTTAAATGTTTTGCCAACGAGGAAGTTGAGCTGCAATTTTTGCTGCACCTGACATCACGCGCAAATTCTTTATAGTTCTAATATGTAAATTTACGTGTGGGAAATTGTAATGTATACGCTAGACAGCGCTGTCAGAGTATTTCGGCGTTTTTGTATTTTCTGTTCTTTTGTTCCAGTGTATATAGTTTTTGCAGCATGTAAATAAACGCATATAGCCTTACACACCCTCTGTTTTAATACCCAACACATTGATATTAGCATTCCTTCCACACTTCCTAAAACCATAGACTTAATTAAAATTTGTTATGTATAGCCTTTCATTTCTCTTCTTTAACCCACCTGTCCATTCACTCCGGAAAAAGTGAAGTTTTCTATTATTTTACTGCCGTTCTTTACAGTTTTACCAATATATTTTTAACGTGACTTAAAATAAATGTTGGTCAAAATCTCTTTTACAAGCGATCTCTAAAAATAATTCCTACGCTCTATGCCGTGTTAGATATCCACCCTTAATGATGCATTGAGGGTGAAAATTTT
>JAGEOH010001214.1:22500-25000 GCA_032207245.1 Pardosa pseudoannulata
ATATAATTCTCCAAATCATATTTGCTTTTAACTTTTAATTACAGTTTCTACATTCCCCAAGTTGATTTCATCAGGAATAATGAATATAATTATCCGAGGGGAACTAAATTGTGACGTCACCACACCCAATTGGCTTCACAAAGTGGCGTTGTTAAAGCCCAGGCCAAGGCGACTTTCTGTCTGGGTTTTTGACACTATACTACAAAAAGTTTTCGATTCGACCACACCTTCAGATGTCCGAGGTGATTGAAAGGTCGGACGCGACGACGAAATGTCAGACTCAATGTCAAGGTCAAGGTAATTGGGTTTAACGGAGTACCTAGTGAAGTGGAAGGTCTTCACTTTAACCTCAACGTAAGCAGAACAAAACATAAATTTAGGCCTCAAGGCAAAAAGTAATCCAAACAAAATTTTAATACACTCCAGCTCACAAGAGAGAGAGGAGGTGAGAACGTTCTCATAAAAAAAATATGAGTAACCAACGCGTTGTCTAATTATGGGATAATTAGACTGTAACCTTGACAATGACCATTTGGTATGGTTATCAGCAATACATAGATTCAACAACATGATGCTCATAAAATATAACAAATAAGTAATACAAAAAAAGAGACAATAAAAAAATTGCAACTTGGTACAGCAAATAAAAATAATCAAAAGTGACAGCACTAACAAAAAGATATACTTTTGGATTTTATAAAATTTTAAAATTTTTATTTGAAATGTCAGACTGTGAGGCGCCAAACAATAGGCCAATTGGAGGCTACCATGAAGGCGACGCGGGAAGGAAAAGCCAATGGGAAGAGGTGAGAGGCGACGTCAGGCGGCGCGAGGTTTTCGCCGGAATTACCTAGGACGAGAATGAATGGAGGTTCGACTTGTGGTTGTTGGTTTCTTTTGGAGAACTTTTCTCCAATTTTGTGTGGGACGCAAGGAGTCCCAGTTGTACCGCTGTACAACGGTATCTGTCGGCACCTGACAGCAGATTTTTTTTTTAAGATTTGCCTCGAGCCTGGGAATTTTAGGCTCGCACCTGCTCACTTGAGCCCTGTGATTTCCATTCTTAAAATTTGCACATAACCTCATTTTAATCAAGAATAAACGGCGGTGTTGTTCTAAGCTGTACGTCGTGTCATAACCACTTGGACACCCATACGCTGCCCAAGGATCCCGTGACGTTACAAAATCAATGACAAGTAGTATGTATAACTCAACTCACCATGTTTAGAATAAATTCTAAATTTGCATACATCATCGATATTATTAAGAAAATCTAGAACAATTTTTCAAAATGAGATCAACAAACTAAGCTGATGAAATTTTTTTTTTCAGACTTTAAAAATTGGAGTTTATAAAAATTAGAGTTTGGTAAATAAAGAAAAAAAACTCAAATAAAAAAACAAACTAGAGTTTTTAAATTTTGTTGATGATTTGATTATTTTTTTTTTAAGACTGAGCTCAGTCTAACTAAATAGAGATTAACATACTGCAAAGTGAATTTGTAGCTATATGTTGGGATGCTATTACGATAGTGTTTTGTTTGTGTTTCTGGTCTAAATTATTATAAAAACTTTATTTTCGTTTTAGACTTCTGATTTCTCGTAATCCCGATGGCCGATAGATGTCACTACTGGAGCACTCCACAAAATCAATACATCTCCTAGATATATAAATCACGAATTTAAAAAAAATTTATGTACACTTGAAGTACTTCTGAAGACCTACAAATTCAGGTATAGTTTATTAAAATCAAGCAAATGATTTTTTAAGTAAAAATATTTAAATTATATTTTCAATAAAAACGTCATTGCCTGATTTCCCACAGGGCAAACGGGGCAAGCGCCCTAGTCCCCAGTTAAAAAAGGGCCCCCAAACCAGGGCCCGATCAAGGCAAAGTTGGGCCCAGGACCTGGTAGTCTTTCGGGGCCCCCTATCCTCATTTCAAGGTAAAAGAAATAGTTCATAAAACAGGATACAAACGAATATTTTTAGAGGAAAGTTTATATTAATTTTTTTTATGTGTACATACTGTAACGTACTGGAGATATGGTAGGCGAAGCCGTCAATGAAACAGACTAGCAAACTGTTTAATCTAGATTAAATATTTTATTCAGGCGAATAAACTATGTACAGCTATGTACAGATTTAGTAGATTTCTAAATATTCTGAGATCTCGTGCTGAGATGACATTCACACAATAAGGATGCGTGGGATACCGGATACAGTATGGCTAGGGCTTCTAATCACTGGAATTGTTCGCTAATTAGTGCCGGTAATAAACGCTGACACTATCACCTCCGGGCTGACGATTAGCACAGTCGGCTTTCACACCAAGGTTCGAAAGTTCAGAGTGCGTATCACCCTGGTGTCCGTGAAGGAAAACTCGGGATGCAAGTAGATCCAAATTTAGAACAAGAGTCACTCTCGGCTACCTACTTCTATGCACGAAGTAAAAAAATTAGCAAAATAACGGGAATGGAATTCCCAAGTCGAAGGTCGA
>JAGEOH010001215.1:0-25000 GCA_032207245.1 Pardosa pseudoannulata
TAAATGGCAGCTCTCGTCAACGACTTGAGGGAAGTTTTCGACTTACAATACCGTCTATGCAAATTATACTGCAAAGAGTTCTTTAAAAAAAATGCTAGATGGTAATTGCATGATTGTAGTCTCACTAGATTGGTTAATCATTAATGTGGTCTCAAGTTTTAGATTTATTCCGGAATATTTATTCCTGTTCAGACTTTTCGATAAGACTTTTCAAAGACAGATCCTACAAAATTATCTTGATGCTTCAATATTTAAAAGTACTGCTGTGGTACGAGATATAGGTAACTCCATTTAATCGGTAGAACAAGTCCTCCATAACATTTTTGTTTTTGTGGCTGATGAGTTATTTGCAAGTCGAACATTTTTTGGCCTATTAAAAGTGTATAGAGAAAAGTGTTGTACTTATTGTTGTATTATTTTTCACGCTGCAACGAGAATATATAAACAAAACAGTTATTGAGTTTAAAACAACTTACATTCTTAACATCACCAGTAAAATGTATCCACTGATCTGTGTTCGGAAAGTTTTCATTTTAGAAAAGCTAGAAATTTAAATATGTAGTACGAACTCAAAAAGTGTACCCTAATATCTTCTGCAATATATATGTCAAACTTTCTTAAACTTTCTTACTAAGTCGATTAGGAACACAATGGTCGTTTTTTTTTTGTTTGTTTTTTTGTTTTTTTTATACACGAGGTTCAATTGTTTGGTTGGTTGGTTGGTTGAAGTTTTACGGCGCAAGGTCCTATTTAGGACATAAGCTCCAAGCACAAGGTGTTTTTTCATAAAAAACAACAAGACATAACTGATAAAAGTGCCCTAATCCAAAAACAGAACAAGCTAAAACCAGCAAAGGTAAAACCGTACCAATTTAAAAATATTATAGACATGTCTGCAGTATATATACTCAAGTACACAGGATAGGTACATAAAAGGTAAAATGATGTAACATTGGAAGGTAAAAGCTAAAAGCACAATAAAGTTTAATTTAAAGATGTAAAAAGTACTAAAACAATTCATAAAAAAATAAGTTAAATTGACCAAAATAAGCCTGTAAAACGGAGAAAAGAAAAAAGACAAGGATGCGGGGGTTCATCCAATAAATCTGCGAGGTTCAATCGGACCTGGACCAACTGCTTAAAATCTATTCTGAAGGCTATTAATACCCATGACGGCAGTGGGATTTGAACTCAAACTTCGTCTCGAAACTGTATTAGATGAAGCATTAATGTCAGGTTTGACAAAAGTTTAAAATATATATATTCATCTACATTAATCCATGAACTGTGTTTCTCGTTTTCGGCTGTATAGAAGGAAAGTTAGAGATAAATGGAGGACAGAGGAAAAATAAATTTACTGTTAAACCCCCCAACTAGAATAGTTAAGTTCCCCGGCCGGAATCGAGAAATGCTTTATCTATATCCTAATTTTAAAAATTTAGAGTAGAATTTGGAACGAGGTTACGCTTTTACGCGTACACTGAAGAGAGAATGTCATAATTACTTGCTAACCTAACTCAGTTTTAACCTGTCAAACCCAGCATATATACTCACCTAAACTAAAAACATTTAACATTTTTAATACACTATACAGAATGTTTTAAACAAAATTTGGCCATATCTGTATCAACATCCCTAATAATTGTCACGTATAATTTCTGAGCAGAAATGGTGTTCGATAGGAAGGAAAACTCATTCTGAAAAATAGGACCAAATGACACAGAAGCAAAAGAACTAGTCATCCAAGAGATCGCAACGCAAAATTTTATAATACGAGGAAAGTCGTTTATACGGAAAAATTGGAAAGACAACTTCTGCTGGAGTGTTTCCAGTAGTGTTGCATACAGCTTTAGCACTGCAAAGTATAAAAACCAGGAGGACTGCATTTCTAAAGATTGTTTAGTCTATCATTTGCGAAGAAATGGCCAAATATCTTTGAAGAACGATAAGAGATAAAGAAAATATAGAATATGATATGGATTTCAATAGTAAAGGAAAAAAATTTTCGAAATATAGTTATAGGTGAGCTTCCTCTTATATTCAGGATTCTACATACCAAATAAAGCTAGGGAATGAAATTTTAGATGCTCTAAATTATTAATTTCGTATTAAAGTAAAGCTTTCCAGTAGAAAATTCTTTCATATGCTAATTTGAAGATATGACAAAAGTTAATGAAGATGGCCTTTCCTCATTAAAAAACATAAATATGATGTCTTTAATATATACATTCTACTTAGAACTAATTTTTAATGTAGACAAAGTGTATAAACTGTTTAACATTAATACGAGTCATTTCTGCAATACATATATATTCATAAATATTTCAAATACAACTCATAATGAACTGTAGAGTAAAAGGTGAAGTTTAAACAACTTTGCATAGTATATCTGCTCTCCATTAGTGATCATCCATCATTTTAAACACTATGTCATTTATAAAAAACTTTATGAAAAGAGGTATTTGGAATAACACGTACATATAGGCTAGTAAACTGAAGCTTTGTGCTAGACAAAGCTAATTGTTATGTTTTGTCGGAATAGTAGATTTATGTGTGGTGTTTGAAACCTGATGAAATATAGAATGACAAAGTTATTCATAAGAGTAGATATCTAAAAATATGGTTTATAGGATTGACATTTAGACTGGAAAGGAACAACTTTTCTATCTCAAATTAACAAACGAAAAAGTTATTAGATGAATGCTTCAACGATAAAATATTAGCTTCAAAAATCACATGTAAAAGTTGGTTCAATGATTACATCTTCTATGTTTCTACTACATCCATCACTAAATTACAAAATGCCTCAATTAAAACATTCTACAGCCAGAATTAATGTAATTAATATTGATGAAAATAAAAAGCAAAGAGTCCAATATTTTAATACGTTTTAAATGGGTAAATTGAGAGGAATGGAATTCATAAAAAGGGAGTTTAGGTATAAAATATTTGAATTCGAACGGTACGGTCGAATGCTAGGCTAAACACTGGCTAAGAAGACCGTGGCCTGCGGCTCCGAACACCTATCAGTAGAGAGTTTCAACTAAAATGCTACTCATGTATAATAACTTATTTTAATTACGTTAATAGTTAAAAATTCACAAGTAGTGAATTTAATGATATTTAAAGACTTTAGAAAATTTTAAATCAAAGTACCAGTCCAATATAATTCTTAATCACTTAAATATATAATTTGTTCATTGAATTATACTTGCAAAATTCTTAAGTCCTGAAAATCTAAATAGATATCGAATTTAAATGTATATAAAATTACATAAAATTTACATCTTGAGTTTAACGCTATTAACTTCATCAGCCACTTTAGCAAGTCTAATCTCCTTATTGACAATTTTTTTCGCAAAATAAAATAGCTCTTAAGCCACATCGTCTTCTTTAAGTTTAAAGACACATTCTTCATACAAACAATTCATTTTATGGATGTTAATGAAATGACTAATGAATGAATACAATTAGATGAAAGTAATATCAAAGAATGTTATGAAATAGTTAGCATGGGTAATCAATTCCACGAAGCTTCATTCATAGTCATTTAGTCCACTCCTAGGAAAGAGAAGTCTAAGAACTTTTGGATTACCTTCAAAAACTTTCAATGAAGCTGAAAGTGGAAGTATTTTACAAGAGCCTTACTGTTGTTCCTTTAGTCCTAATATATGCCAGCTATATCACAAATCCAAAAGTTTAAAAAAAGATTCATTTTCTCTGCGAAACTTCCCTTATTTTACGATCTCATACTTGAAAGAACATTATTTCTAGCACCCAGAATTTTTCTAGCAACTTAAAATCAAATAGTTAGAGACATGTTAGTGTTTAAACTATATGTTGCACTTATTAACACAAGATTAATTGACTCATAGATATGCATTGTACAAACGTAAAGACTAAAGTCCACATTTCTATGGGATAAGAACTGGAGTTTGAAACACGCGAGATAAGACCCATGGAGTAGTACTCTATGATGAGACTGAACAAGGTGAGTTATCTTGGGCATGCGCGAACATAGAAAATTTGAATTCCTGTAGTTGCCAAACCGAAACTAGGAAATGGCGGAACGAATACATAGCATATTGTTGAATTCAAAACTCTTAATTTGTATCTGCATGTACCGATACATTTTTGCCTGTTCTACAAATTTTTATTTTCTTAATAAGCTAAAAACAACAAAACCTTTATTTAAGACAGCTTTTTACCATGTGAAATGGTACTCTCGGTTCAATAATGCATATCTTTAATATTAGGGCAGATGGTATCTCAACTGCTCAGAACTGAGAACTGAGATAATCACTTCTGAAAAACAATTTAATTCTGAAATCAAAATCAGTTAGGGATGGTCTTATTAAAGTCGTCGTTTAACAGCTAACCGCGATTAACCCATGGCGCCAACCTATGGTGGGACGCAATTCTCCGTTTAAACAGAGATTAATCGAGGAAAGATTAATTAGGCAAGGGTATTATGGTGTAAGCAATGTTTTCATCTGACACATTAGGACCCATAACTACCATAGAATAATCCCTGACGTCTATGCGCTACGTGAACATCGTTACCAGGTTCACCCATTCATGAAATAGTATTTTCGGTGGGGGATTGTGCTTACTAGCAGTATAATACGCCATGTCATAACGGTCGAATCGTCAAGGAGTGGTTCGAGGAACGTTCCAGTTACTTTCAAGTTATGTCTTGGCCTCCAAATTACCGTGACATTAATCCAATACAGCATTTGTGATCCCACCTGGAAAACTAAATTCGTGCTCCACGCTACCCCCTAGCAATGTGCGGTAATTACAGAACCAGATGGTGAGCGCTTGGCACCAGTTACCTCAAACTACCTATCAGCACCTTATGGAGTCAATATCACCCGGGTGCTGGTGGTTTTGAATATGGTCTTACATGTTATTAATAGGATGATCATAATGTAATGGCTGTTCAGTGGGTAAAGTTAAGATTGCAATCAAAGAGGAGGAACTCAACGAGATGTCACAGTCTTAAATATAAGGTTTCAACAATCTTCTACAATAAGTAGTTTTTTTTCTGCTCCACAGCCTTAATATGCATTATGTTGAAATATATACGTTCAAAATAAAGTATATATATATATATATATATATATATATATATATATATATATATATATATATATATATATATACACTATATTGAAATAAACGTCAAGAAAAATAGAAAAGATGGCAAGATAAAACTAGTCATACCTAGTTCAGGAATAGTCAAAATCGATTTTAAAAGTATCAAAATTAAAATTTCCTCGTACGTGTAAAGTACGAGCAAAGAAAAAAACAATCGTTAGAATACATAAAACTTAAAATGTTCAAAATTCAACCAGTCATGGTTAAAATAGTTATTTCCCTTGAAATTTGATTTCTGAAATTTATCGTGGTTACAATATTTCCTTTTACATTGTAAAAGGCAGTAAAAACAATAAAAATAGCATTGACTCTTGTTTGTCCTTTTTTAACCTCGGACATAAATTTACTTTTCCGTCCGATACGTCCACTAAAATAATAACAAATATGTAGCCTTTTTCTATTATAAGGCTTCTCTTTACAGTACTTTGTTTTCATGCGGTGCCAAATAAATTGAATCTATGATCGCAAAAGTTTTTTTTACTGTTGTTATATGCATAAATATCATCTTCTGATTTTTAAAACATCTGTTGGTCATTGATAAGGACTGGTTGTAATATTTAAAGCTGTTTAAATTTCATATATCTTTCACTCTATTGAGTTCATGACAACTAGATTAAAGATAATAAAAGGATAATGTAAAGCACTACTTTCTGGGGGCACTATGCTAGCTTGTGACCTGCCCGCCTACTTTACTGGGACAGGTATGCTTTTTGTTCGTAGACCGTCTCTGGGATGCATTAAATTACCTCTGAAACTTTAAGGACAACAAATAACATTTATTTACAAGATTGATGAAAATTAATTGTATGACAAAGCTCTGTGTCTCGGAGCCTGACGCAACCAGATCAGGTGGACGAGTGTTCCATATCCAAATAAAAACCGATGTTGCGCTGTCTCACTCCAACCAGATAGATTTCTTCAGATCGCAGGCTTTATCTCGACTGCCTACCTGAACTGTTGGAAGATCCTCTCTCCCTTCTTCGGAGGGTCAGCTTCTGGAAACTTGATCCCTTCCGAAAAGGGAATCCTCCTTTCAGATGCACTGCCGCCCTACAAACAAAAAAAAAGCGACACATCCGAAAAACCTCATCAGCCTTTTTAGCTGTCCGGCTCCTATTTCCCCCAGGGAACGCCGGGTGAAAGGTGTAAATGGGGTCGAATTTGCAGATATAGTGAAACGTATAATCTGCATCAGATCGTTGGTCCAAATCCCTTACAGATAATCTATAATGTTTTCTAGTATATCCAACTACTACTTTCACCTTGAAATAGTCCAATGAGAAATAAATATCTAAAGACTGCCCTTCAGAAGCAGTATCAGTAAAATTCCTGTCCAGTGGCAATAGACGTTAGCAATCGACTTTCGTTTCAAATTAAGTAATTTTCTTTGGGTACATCTCCTATGAAAGACCTTATACATGCTAGTTTGCTATTGTCTCGGTGGATACACAGAAAAGGCATGGATAGACCATACTAAGGATAACACTTTTATTAAAAGACAACTTTTTCCCGAAAAATCGAATAATCATTTTGTACCCCGGATGGGGGCTTAAGTGTCGGCAGTGTCTGTGTGATCTGTGTCCTAATTGTTTCAGGGCTTGAACGATATACTCACGCACTCGAGGGATATAGGTACAATAGTGTGTATGTATGGGCTCGTGGTTAAAAGATACCGAACAAAGAAAAAGACAATCGCTAGACTACAGCACAAAATTGAATAGATTTCACCCTCAGTGCACCGCAGATATAAATTTTAACAAGTCATATGATAGCAAAATAAAAATACCGGGTAGCCAAAGAGTGTTGGGTTTGCTCAGATCATCCTTCTCTATATATCTCTGTAGTTTATTGCCTCTCGTTGGATTCTTTCTGTCAAAATCGATAAAGATTTCTGTCAAAATCTGACAAAAGTTTCTCGGGGGCGATTCCAAGTGATTCTCAGTGCCTTTCTGAATTAGTCGAGAGGGCCAGATCATGAGGAATTCCTGATATTGAGAATTTGCAACACTACTCTAGCATTGAAATCGACACGTTTCGAGGTATCAATAAATTCAAAATCGAAGGCATGCAAGTGTCTCGAACTTTATTGCTTCTATACACTAACAGTATTTACACGAAATGCAGTTCAGGAGAGCTCAGATACACAGAGTAGACAAATACCCAAATGGTCACCCAAATGGTCCGGCGTTTATGCTTTTTTTTTTCAGCGCTAAAGATCTATCTACAAAAGATTCAGTTTCATGTGTTGCACCCAAAACCGACATGGCAATCTTCCTTACGTGGAAGATGTAGCGATATTCTTCGTTAATCGGAAGAAAATTAGGTGTACAGTGCTATTCCCGAACATCCCACGCATTAAACCCACCCTTATAGGCAACATCCAGTAAGTTCCTAGACAGTAGTATCCAGGGTAGACAGTAGTATCCATCTCTCCTAGGTTAAAATATTTGCCACAGTACACTCAACAACTAACTTCCTCGAAATAATGTTTATAATTTAATTAATGTATGAAATGTGAAGGAAAGAAGCAAAAAAAAGGAAGTTTTTTACATGGTATGCTAACAGGTCAATTTTGGTAATCTTGATTTCATTTAGCTAATTGTATGGTAGAAACTATAATTTTACAGACTTCCTTAGAAAAAATGTTTTAATATTGTAACTTTCAATTCATGAATAGGTATCAAAGAATTTAATTATTTTTTCTTTTTTAGTTGCAGAAAAGAAGACAAATAACAATGTTCGCGGAAACACCATCAATGATAAGATGCCCTCTATCGACCAGTGTGGTCAAACTTTGAAGTAATCAGAAAAAAATGGAACTTATTAGAAGAGAAGGGAACTCATATGAGGATAGCAATTTGAAGCCCCTCATATTGACAAGTTTTTGGGTAGAATTTCTAAGATTATAATTAATAAAAAGGGAATAATACACAAACTTTTAAGTATCACAAGCCAATTATGAACCACGATAAAAATAAAAACTCCAGAAATGCTGAAGAAAGAATATAGAAGAGTGTCCAAAAAAAGAATTGTCTAGAATTGAAAATATACAGGTTGATGTAGATTAAATTTTCTCTGACATTCTTTCTATAAAAGATTTTGAGGAAAGTAACAAATTTAAAATCGCCGTCAGGAAAGAATACGCTGTCTCAATATGCTTTTCCCCATAAATCAGGAATATGAAGCTATTAAAACAACTCCTTTAATTAAGACCGAAAAAAATGATGAAACAAATTCTACCCAACCTAAATCGCCTTTATCGCTTTTAATAAAGTATTTGAAAAATAATACAGATGGTTCTCTGTCTTCACGAACTACAAACTTGCAAATGGAAGATGAGACAAATTTTCGTCCTCACTCATTTCGAAACAAGGATTGCGTGCATGATCTTATAAATTCCTCTAAATTAACTCATGCCACGGATGAACACAAGAATGATACTTCGAAAGTAAATGTTGAATTTGATATGACAAAACAAAACTTTTCACAAAATTCGCATGCCATATCTGAAGAATTTTTAAAGGTAGCAGACATAAATTTTCAAGATAAAATACAAGTGGAAAGCACTATTAAGACTATTCATTCAGACTTTGACACTTTTAATCTCTCCAACTCCTCTTTCGAAAGTGAATTGGAAAACGCAAGCGAACATATGAATAAAAATCTTAAAGGCACTACCATTTCTCCAGATACAAACAATAAAATCAAGGATATCTTTACAGATATTAACGTTTGTGATGAAAATATGTATGACGCTGAACTTAACCAGTCGGCCACATCTGAAAAAACTTCGTGTAAAAAACTTAATTACAATTCATCAAGAAAAAATGCAAAAGATAATAAGCTCTTAAATCTTGATAACTCAACACAACCTAACTGTGAAAACATGAAAGACATAGAAGATTTACAGGATACTTCGAATCAAACAAAAGAACATTTTGTATGCAAAACCTCTTCCCAAGACTTAAATCAAGAAAAAAAGGAAATCCTTTCCTCTTCAAATGAAAAATCTCAAGTTTACCCTGTTATTCATTTAGGAATGTCCTTGAATGAGGATCTTGAATGTCTAGTTTCTGAAGTTAACAAAGCTGGAAATCGAAAGAATTCAAAGAGCCTCAATTGTATGTCAGATTATAACTCTGCAACAAAAGATATAAGCTCCCTACAAAAAAATAATTGTAACAGTCCATCGAGCAGTCCCAAATATAGTGATATTTCAAATTTTGTTGATTTAATTAAATTTAACTGTGAAAGCAAAAGTAGTGCAATAGAAGTTGGAGCTTCTGATTTTAGTTATAACAAAATTCAAAATGAAAATTTCCTTGATGAAATATTTAAATTTTCACCAGATGTATACAGTGATGGAGGGTATGAATGTGCTTCTGCAAACGATGAGGACAACTATATGTTAGACTTGAATTCTTTACAGCATTCTAACAAAGACTTCGAGAATCATGATGATTCCTTCCACTCGTCTAAACAAATTATGGAAGAAAAGACGGATATGAATCTAGATATACATTCATCAAAGAATGAAAACACATCTTCACAAATAATAACTTTAAATGATTGGGATTTTGAGAATTATATACCTGAAATTTCTAAACAACCTCCAATTGGTTTCAATTCTGAAGAAAGTGAAAATTTTTATTCCAATCTTGACCGTTATTCACTCTATGATGATACCCTCAACACTACGAGTAATGTCACTAATGACGACGAATTGCCCCACTCTAATCAGGTTACCTTCCAAAGAACCCCGGAAAAGGGCACGAATTTCAGTGAAAACCCCGTTTGGGATCCTGAATGTGAAACCCTCTTAGACACCTTATATAACAAATATGTCAAACCTTGTGAATCTACAAATTCTGGTGAATCCTTCAAACTATCTAAACAAATTGTGGAAGAAAAAACGAATGGGAATGCAGATATACATTCATCAAAGAAGGAAAATGCATCTTTAGACATTATTACGATACATAGAGACAATCAAAGAGAAGATGAAACAATAACTGGAAAAGAATCCAGAACTAATTCAATACATGATGAAGAAATGAACCGGGAGGGGAAAGCAACCTCCCAAATTTCCGATGAAGAAATGGAAAAAAAGTTTCCTGTAACAAAGTCAAAATTTAAATGCTTCTCTGTAGATAAACTTTCTGGCAGTTCTATCACTGTTATAAGTGTTCTTTCTCAGGAAGATATGGCTATCATTGTACCAGATATTTCCCCACATTATAATAGTGCAAATGCAGATGATTATTTTTTAGATCTATATAAATTTAATAGACCATTCATAGAAAAAGATATTAACCATGTAAAAGACAATACATTAATCTTTTTATCTGGAACAGCAGAGAACGGTACTTTAAATACCAATGAATTAAGGTATAAAAACCCAGAAACTGAACCTGAAGGTACAATGAATGAACAGACTATGAGTAATGGTAAAACTGAAGATTCGATGAATACGAATGATGTTACACGAAATAAAACAGAAACTGACAAAGGAGATAAAAATTATCTTCCAGTTATTAATAAAAAAGTAAGAAATTTTTTGTGTCCGTTCTGCCAAAGACAATTTAGGGGAAAATTATCATCAATCCTCCATCAGTGTATCTGCAAAGTAAAGACCTACATATGCCTATATTGTGAGAAACGATATGGCAGTAAATATTTCTTGAAAAAACATTTGAGAACAGTTCATAGTATTGAAGAATGGGACGAAGATGATGCGGGGGAAAATGAGGGCAATGTCAATGCATGTACAATAAAAAATTATGTTTGTGAAGAAATAAATAGTATATCATCCACAGACCCCTCAAGTAAAAGTGAGGAATACCAGAGAAGTAAAGGAAATGAAAGTAAATGTGCAGCACCTCTTGAAGATCTTGACAACCTGGACAAAAACAGTGATAGTACGCAAGGAGGCAAAAATTTTAGAAAAAATGTTAGATCACTAAAATCAAGCAATAGTGTTGTTAATACAGATAAAAGCTCTCGAACAAAAACAATTTATTTAAGGCGATTCAAATGTAATGAATGCCTTAAAACATACTGTTTTAAATCACAGTTAAAACGACATCAACTTCATCATAAGCGTAAACTTTACTTATGCAATTTCTGTCCAAAATCCTATTCATCATTTAGATATCTTAAAATTCATTCTTCAATCCATGGATTAGCTCTCACACAATCTTCCATCTGCCAAAAATGTGGATTTGCAGCGAAGTCAAATAGCGATCTTTCCTTTCATATGGAGAATCATAATATAGCAGACATAGCTCATTGCTCATATTGTAAATACACATGCAAAAGTTTTAGAGATTTACGAAAACATGTAATTAGGAAACATACTCGAGAATTTAACCACAAATGCACGTTCTGCAGCAAAGGTTTTATTACACCTAAAGAACTGAAAATGCACACACAGAGGATTCATAAGCAAAAAAAGTTATCGTAAAAGCAGAACTTAACGCAATAAGAACGGAAGTTATTCAACGAACTAAATATAAAATTGCCTAAAATGAAATAAATATACATAATTTTTATCAATCTTTGCCCTCTGCAAAAGAACCTTTTGATTTGTTATCAATAGATACTGCTGGACTCTTTATTATTACAATTCAACTTAAAAGTATACACAGGGTGTCCCAAAAGATCGTTTACAAACTTAACATGCTGGTCTGTCATATCATGATGAACAAGATTTACATAGGAACTTGTGTCCGAAAATGCAAACTGTGACCGCTAGAGGGCAATAATTGCAGGAAAATTGATGGATCGGCAGATGCGGACCGCCGCGATTCCCCGACCTGACTCCCCTGGATTTCTACCTGTGGGGACACATAAAGTCCATGGTGTACGAGACACCCTAACATCGGACATGGATATTATCGCCAGGATCGCGGAAGCGGCAGCACGTGTCCGTGACACTCCTGGCCAAATTGAACGGGTTCGTGAATCCATGCGCCGACGTTGTGAAACGTACATAGTGGCGAAGGGAAGCAATTTTGAGCATTTGCTGTGATGTAATCCTCATCTGTAGTAAAAATCATATTAACATCGCTGTCGATATCATTTTTTTTCTCCTGCTTCACACTCGTGATCACAGCACTCTAGCGGTCGCAGTTTGCATTTTCAGACACAAATTTCTATGTAAATCTTGTTGATCGTGATATGACAGACCAGCACTTTTTCGGACACCCTGTATACATTATCACTTGTCATGCAACGAGATATGTTTAAACTTTACAAGCAAGAGTATAACAGCAAACTTATACAAATTGTTTAAGGCAGAATAAAGGTATAAAAACAAATCCTAAGTGATAGGGATGTGGCATTAACTTCTTACATGTTTCGAAAAAAATCCTTTAAGAAAATCCTAAAATTAGTCAGTTGTTAATTTCAGCCTATAGTCCTCAGTACAATACGACTAATAAAAGAGTAAATTAAACAGTTACTTCCTAATTGAGATGTAAAGAGCGAAGCGCATCCAGAAAGTAAGTTTCCCTACTTAAAAATGAACTCACATTTTCAAGGAGATATTTATTGGCAACAAGTACAGCAATGTTTCAGCTATTTTGCAACATAGCTACCACCAGAACTGAGACAATTGTCGTATTGGGGGATTAACTTTTGTATCAATCTGTAGTAGAACTCTGCCGCCTGTAAATGGAACGACCTTCCTGTCGTAGAACACCGTACACATCCCTTTTCATACCGACAGCGTCTTTTTTAATTTGTTCCTGACATAAGATACACTATGACTACAATGCACTAACAGTTGCTTGGTTTCTGGGGTAAAGTGCGAAATCCAAGTCTCATTGCCCGTGACTATCCTGCCGAGGAACTCGTCGCCGTCATCATGATAGCGTAGCAGAAATGTCGGTGCTGCTCCTAAGCGTTGAATTTTGTGTTCGGGTGTCAGTTTGGGCTCATAGACCTAGCAGGGCTGACGATGACTTTCGAATAGAACGATTTCATGCAACGTCATGAATGGCTTTAATGCCCTTCCCATTCATTTTCATGCTTACAATAGCCAATAGAAAACCAATAAGCTGCCCTTCCATTTGAAATTAAAGCCAGAATCGTCATAAGTTGAGATGTGTACTGCTGCGTGAAATCGCCCAATGGCGCAATGCTTTGTGCATTCAAGATCATCGACCGAACCTTGCAGGCTGCTGGAGAAGGAATTAGAGTTTCCATTTCGGACCACTGTTGCCACGCTACTGGCAGGAGTCGGGACCTGTCCAGCTGAGATATGATTGATACGTCATAGATCTGTTAGGCATGCGCAATTGACACGGCTAACTACGTTCACTTCAAAGGGGAAAACATCATGAAATTTACTTTCTGGATGCACCTCGTAAATGTTTCTAAGCATACAAATTCTTGGACAAAATTATAAAACAATAAACCAATTTTGCTTCTATGCGTTCATAACCAAATAAATTTCAATTAGTTTATCTCTTGACATCTTATTGTAAAGCAACAACTGATGCTTTAATTTCTAAAATTAAACTGTTGCTTCAAAATTGAGACGTAAAGTAAATTTTTCACTTAGAATTCCTAGCTCAAAATTATAAAACAGTCAACCATTTTTGCTGTTCTGGATTTATCCCCTATATAATAATAGCCTAAGTTGTCTGTCTGCGAATTTCTGAAGCGGTTGTACCTGGAATGGATACAGGCATCCATATTGGATTTTTCATGACTTAGGGTTAGCAAAATTGAAAGCGAGTTCGAAATCCACCCTATCCCCCCCCCTTTTTTCGAGCGTTTAATGCTATTATTTCAAGCCTTATTCTTCCTCTTATTCTATACGAAATTCATTCTTGACAGGATGGTAAAGACGGAGAGTAATATTTAAATTTATGTACTGTTTCTACTTAAACCTTCATATACTCTAATTAGTTTGTTGTACGTTTGGTAGAATGTCCGCCTACTTGGTCGACCTACATCTCGGGTTGACGGTTCTATACCCGACGCAGCCAATTGTTTTAATGTCTAATAAATTTAATATTTTCTGCTTTTTCTTTTAAATTCTTATTCCGAAAGTTGTTTTATCATTTTTAAAATAAATTTTTACTATTTTTTCAACTTTTTATAATTTTTATTATTATTCATATTGGATTTTTGATGAGTTAGGGTTTGCAAAATTCAAAGCGAGTAAAGTTTATCTTTTCCTAAACTACAAATCCGATTCTGAAGTAAATTGGTATAAATAAGCTTCGTATCACAGCGAAAAATACTGTCCTCTTTAAAACGTTCGAAATCCACCCAGTCCCCTTTTCGAACGTTTAATGCCATATATCAAGCCCCATTTTAAGAGCAAGCGATTAAATTTATCAATTTATCACATAATAAATAGGTAAAAATAACAATTTTTTTCTAGCATTATGACGTCATTCCTTTAACCATCTCGATTAATCATTTCTTATTTTAAATTATGTAATTATTTTCACACGTTTTATCCCTAAACTTAGATATTACATAAATACTTTTCTTTTTTATTTGACTTAAATAATAAATTAAGTACATATGTGATAATTTTAATCGATTATGTTTGTTGAAAGGTAATTCTCAGCTAAAAAAACAAACCATTTTTTTACCTGCCTCATAGGGATTTTTACAATTCTGGAAAATTAAAAATTTTACTGATCCCATCATATGACGGGCTATATGCTAGTAAGCAAATAATGTGCAATTAGTGTACGTCCTGGCTTCTCAATGTATGGTAGTAATTGATGCATTAATTCACATACGTTGCATGGCCTTTATAGCAAACTGTTCAGCAATATGCTTTACTTATAAGTTTGAAGAAAAACTTTATGTTTATATATAAGGGTAGTTTTTATTACTGTAAAATTTAGAATATTACCTAGGCTGATAATATAAACTGTTTTAAATCAATCTTTTATTTTTATAATAATTGTTATTTTACAATTTTTTGTTCTCCCATCATTTTAAACTACAAAAATGTAAATGGGAAATCTTTTGCCGAACGATGGACGATTGGTTAGGGTGCTGGCCTTCAGATCCGGAGTTCGGGATTTCGAATCTCACTGTGGCATGGATGTTCGTAGCCGTTCGGAATCGGCTTTAAGCAGTAGGTCCTGGTCTCATTAGCCCTCGTGTTGCAAAAAGTAGACCGTAGCTCTCCAAACTAATCTCGGCAATCTTTTTACAAAAGAAAATTTAAGAGATCTGTTCTCTCTTTTTTGCCTCAGAAACGAGCAGGAAATAGATTTTGTATATTTTTATAATAGTGTTAAATTTGTCTTCCTCCATAAACCTCATCTTGAATCTGCAAGCAATTACAGATGACGGGCTACAATGTTTGGAATAGAATAGTCCTTCAAGGCTTGTTATTCCTTATATTATGTTTTTTCATTGCTTGTAAAGGGATATTATCACATTAAATTTTGAAACTAATTCTAATATGACTAAACTCCCAACAACTTTATGATCAAATAAGTAATAAAAGTTTGCTTCGAGAAATTTCTCCCTATGAGAATAATTCCCTTTGTTTGGTCACCTATACATCAAAACAATGAGTTAGTTTTTTTTAACTTTAGCAGTAGTAATTTTGATCATTTTTCAATGTAACCTTCCATTCAATGATTAAAAAAAATTATGTTAAGATATATCAATAAAACTCTATATTTAAATCTTAAACCATTAATGCCCTAGTCATGTTTGCCCACATGTATATTGATAAATCTAATAATTTTTGAAGATTCATATGTCGAAAATATTAATTTTACTTATTCATATAAAACTTCTACATTTCGATGTGATACTTAGGCGAACGAGGCCGAATGGTTAGGGTGCTGGCCATTGGAACCGGAGTTCGTGGGTTCGAATCCCACTGTAGCATGGTTGTTCGTAGCCGTTCGGAATCGGCTTTAAGCAGTAGGTCCCGGTCTCATTAGCCCTCGTGGTGCAAAAAGCAGACTTAATTCTCCAAACCAAACCTTGTGATACTTAAGTTTTTATAGATACGAAATAGAATCTTAGATTTAGACATTAAATTTTTTGTATTAAAAAATAAAGACTTCAAAACGGCTTTTCAGTTGTTTAAAAAGGTGTATGAAGTTTTATTCTAATTAATGATTTGAAATCTTAACATAAATTTAAATAGAGAAGAAGTAATATTTCTGACATAATTTCAAAAATTTAAATTTTTGAATGTAACTATTGTTTTGTTTTATTTTTTTTTTTCATTTGTCTCTATGAGCTTATGTTTTATTAAAATCATTGTTCCTATAGCATATATTTGTTGTTATGTCCTAATTTAAAAAAAATTTTATTTGTTATTGTTATTTTTCTTGTGCATTTATGTGTAATTTGTTAAATACAAACTAAGACAAAAAATTTTCATTTAAAATTTCTTGCTCAAAATTATGAAACAATCAACCGTTTTTGCTTGTCTGCTTTCATAAGCAAATAATGTGCATTTGTTTCTCAGTGTATAGTAGTAATTGATGGACTAATTCTCATACGTTGAGCAACCTTTAATAATAAGTATAGCAAACTGTTCAACAATATACTTTACTTTTAAATTTGAAGAAAAACGTTATGTATATGTACGAGGCGCATCTAGAAAGTAAGTTTCCCTATTTAAAAGAAAAAAAGAACTCCCACTTTCACGGACATATTTATTGGCAACAAGTACAGCAATGTTTCAGTTATTTTTCAGCATAGCCACCACCAGAATTTAGACACTTGTCGTATTGTGGGATCAACTTTTGTATACGTCTGTCGTAGAACTCTGCCGCCTGTGAATGGATCCAGCCTTCTTGTCCGAGAACACAGTGCATATCCCTTTCCGTACTGACAGCGTCTGTTTGAATTTGGTCCTGATCGAAGATCCACTATGATGCTAATGCATTGACTGCTGCTTGGTTTCCGGGGTAAAGTGCGAAATCTAAATCTCATTGCCCGTGACGATCCTGTCGAGGAACTCGTCGCCGTCATCGTGATACCGTAGCAGAAATGTCAGTGCTGCTCATAAGCGTTGAATTTTGTGTTTGGGTGTCAGTTTAGACTCATAGACCTGAAAGAGCTGACGATGAATTTCAATTGACCCAATACTTAGTGTATTTAACATCACCGACCGAAAACTGCAGGCGGTGGGAAAAGGAATTAGAGTTTCCATTTCGAACCACTGATACCCCGCTACTGGCACAAATCGGGACTTGTACTGCTGGCATATGATTAATAAGTCATATATCTATTACGCTCGCTCAACTGACACGGTTAATTACGTTTACTTTAAAGGGGAAAATATCGGGAAACTTACTTTCTAGATGAGCCTCGTATAATTATGGGTTTTTATTTCTAAACAATTTAGAATATTACCTAGGCTGATAATATAAACTGTTTTAAATCAGGCAATCTTTTATTTTTATAATAACTATTATTTTACAATTTTTTGTTCTCCCATCGCTTTAAACTACAAAAATATAAAAGGGAAATCTTTTTACAAAAGAAAATTTAAGAGATTGATTCTTTCTTCTTTGCCTGAGAAATGAACAGGAAATAGATTTTGTATATTTTTATAATAGTGTTCAATTTGTCTTCCTTCACAATCAGCATCTTGATTCTCCAAAAAAATATATTTGAAGTACTATTTTTTTCATTGCGTCCAAAACCTAAGCGATGGCCGAATAGTTAGAGTGCTGACATTCGGTGCGGGAATTCATGGGTTCGAATCCCACTGCAGCATGGATGTTTGTAGCCATTCGGAATCGGCATTAAGCTGCAGGTCCCGGACTCATTATCCCTGGTGTTGCAAAATAGTAGACCGTAGCACTCCAAACCAAACTAATGCGTCTAAAAAGGATATCATCGCATTAATTTTTGAAGCTGGTTCAGATATGACAAAATTACTAGCAACTTTATGATCAAATAAATAATAAAAGTTTTTTTTCAGGAAAGTTCTTCCTTTGAGAATTGTTTCCTTGTCTGGCCACCTTTTCATTAAAACAGTGAATTAGTATTTATAACTTTAGCCCTAGTGATTTTGATCATTTTCAATATAATTTTACAGTCAATGATTTTTAAAAAGTAGTCTAACATTTATAAATAAAACTCTACATTTTAAACACTAATGTTTAAAATGTAGAGTTTTATTTATAAATGTTTTTTTTTATAAATAAAACTCTACATTTTAAACATTAATGTTAAAGTAATGTAAATTAGTGTAAAGTAAATTAGTGTAAAATTAGTGTAAAGTAATTAGATTTTACATTTCTTTGTGATATTTAAATTTTTATAGATATGAAATATAATCTTAGGTTACACATTAAAATTTTTTATTAATAATTAAACGTTAAGCCATTAATGCCCTAGTCATTTTTGCCCACATATATATTGATGAATACAAGAATTTTTATAAGATTCATTAGTCGAAAACATTAATTTTAATTATTCATATAAAAATTTTACATTTCTTTGTGATATTTAAATTTTTATAGATATGAAATATAATCTTAGGTTACACATTAAAATTTTTTATTAAAAAATAAAGATTTTAAAATGGCTTTTCAATTGTTTAAAAAAGTGTATGAAGTTTAATTCTAGTTAATAGTTTGAAATCTTAACACAAATTTAGATTAAATTAGAGAAGTAATAATTTTGACATAGTTTCAAAAATTCTAATTTTTCAATGTAATTTTTTTTTCTCAATGAGCTTATTTTTTATTAAAATCTTTGTTCCTATATCATATATTTGTTGTTAATGCTAATTAAAACAATTTTATTGTTATATCTGTTGCGTATTTATGTGTAATTTGTTAAATACAAATTAGTGTTTAAAATGTGATAAATTTTACAATTGTCTTTTTCTGTTGTTTTTATGATATTTGACAGATTCTCCCGAGTGACCTTGCTCGAGTGAGGACTTGTTTGTCGAGTTATGTGTTCCTATGACGGTACAGAGCACCTGTGGAGGCTTCAGACTTGCTGAGGGACACTTTGTCGTTCTACCGTGCGATTTTTAAGTGTTTAATGCTGAACTTCACCCCGATTTTACAATGCCATTTCCAGCCCAAGGCTGTAATACCCGAATATGGGAAACTTCTTACGGCAATCTACGAAACTTATCACCGCAACTATACGCCTGAATGGGAACTATTTGGTTTAATGAAGAAATACCTGAACTTCGAGAAAAAAGAAAGCCAACAGCATCACCCCAGAAGGTTGCAACCTGGTAAGAAATTTCCCATCTAACTTACTTCTAGTGCTCAATAATTCGGATAGGATCCAACCACGTTCAGTCAAACCATGTTTTGGACAGTTTTTACGAAAGCTACAAAAACCAAATTAATGAATCATTGCTAAGTTAAACATTAAAATTGAAAAGATTGAGGATAAATTTATCTTAGTCAAAAGGGTAAAAAAAAAAAAAATTGTTAAACAAAAATTATCTAACCCAGAAATACCACTGAGAAACGCTTTTGCAACTCTAACCGTGGGAGCTGATATGGAAACGGATTCCGCACCGTCTACTTCAAATCATAGAGCTGATAACGAACCTAAGAGTACTAACCTGTCGGAAGAATCTGCTAAACTGAAGAAATCATACCTTCCTTTCTTTAAAGCAGGCAAAAAGTGCAAAACTACAATTCAAAACATCCATAGCCTATCGAATCACATTTCAACTTAATTGACGAAAAATCAGATTCAAGTTTCAACTAACTGACTGTATGGACTCGTTTCGCACTATACAGAAATATCAACAGGACAACAAAATGCCAGCTCACCGTATGGATTTGAAGGAGGAAAAATGTCTAAAAAATATGTTATCAGAGGATCCCAACGTTTACCGATATTGAGGATATCAATTAAGCATTAAGGCTACAAGGTATAGAAAAAACACAAAAAGCTAAAAATTCTAACAAATTCAGACCAAACGAAGGAACTACCCCATTGGCTAACGGGTCTACTCAGGTTAGGCCAGTTGAAACCCCTTCTGAATCCAGCCACGCCATCAGAGTCATCACTGAATACAGTACGAACCAAGCCATAGAGAACCGAAAATCTACAACTCCAAGCAAATCAAAACGTTCTCATATTGGCAATGCAACTAATGCTACCTGCAAACCCATCAACCAGAAAAAAGAGAAAGATCAGTAACTGAAATCATTACCATGTTAAAGGACATTGCAGCAGTTATGAGATCGGAAGAAGACCCAATCCAAAATCTACTTTCCATTTTAGAGATCCTGTCGATTCCCATGGCTAGAAATCAAAATATTTTGCCTATTCTGAATATTGTCTTCTGGAACTCTAACTGCCTTGATTTCAAATTAATTGAACTTAGGGCCTGTCTCAAAACCTCTGACATTGACTTACTACTTGTACAAGAAACTATTTTCACGCTGGCATTCGCTACAACATTAACAATTACTCCCTTTACCGCAAGGACCACCCTGTATATCAGCGTATTCAGCTTAGTGACTATTTACATTCGGTGTAGCATCAACCATTACTTAGTTCCTGATCTAGTTAATGCCGATCTGGAATTTATTTCCATTATGGTACTTCTTGACCGTCATACCAAAATTTTAATTACGTCTGTTTATGTCAGGCGTTGGTCTCCCATCTCTAATTCGGATATTAATAAAATTCTTTCTTTTCACCCACAGTGTATCATTATGGGTGACTTTAATGCCTACCATACCACCTGGAACTACGAAGGTGTAAATCGTTTCGGCCGAGAGCTTCGAAATTATGTTACTGTTAATACTGACTCTACTATCTATAATCCAAATTCTCCCACCCATTATGGCTTAGATAACCCTTCTACTGTTGATCTCGCTCTCATCGAAAACGTACCCTACAACATCAATAATGAAACGCTTCACCTCTTCGACTCGTATCACTTGCCAATTTTACTGACAGTGAATCTGGACGCTGAGACTCAAGCTTTTGATCTCATTACTTAAACCAATTGGCGGCAGTTCCAGGAAACTCTTACCTGTTCTAAATTATACTTCCCCTTCATTAGCATTAAAAATAATATCGACCGATCAGTACCTAACTTAATGGAAATTATAAATAAAGCTATTCAAAATTCCTCTCAGATTATTAAAAAAGAAAAACCTGCTACTCACAAGCTTCCGAGTAGCATTAATATTCAAGAAAGCAATGTTTTACGCAAGATTTGTCAATTTCTCCTTAACCCCCCCCCCCATTTCTAGACAAGAGTTTTATGCTCTCAGTAGTACTGTTAAAAGGAAAAATAGGGAGTACAGTAATATGAAATGGAACGATTTTATCTCCAGCCTTACAGTCGAAACAAACTTTCTAGTAATTCCAGATCATCGGAGACATGATCCCAGGGGTAACTTCCTCCCTATTCACGGAAGTAATGGTTTGAAGTTTGACCCTGAAAGTAAAGCGGAGTCGATTGCAGATTGTTATGAGCTGCAATTGTCCCCCAATTACAACCTTGAAACTACGACGATCATGTTCACTCCACTGTTTACAATTTCATTAACTCCAACACTACGACCACCGAACGATGGCCGAGTTGTTAGGGTGCTGGCCTTCGGAACCGGAGTTCGAGGGTTCAAATCCCACTATGGCGTAGATGTTCGTAGCCGTTCGGATTCGGCTTTAAGCAGTAAGTCTCGGTCTCGTTAGCCCTCCTGTCGCAAAAAGTAGACCATAGCACTTCAAAACCAAATCAAACCAAGCCAACACCACGAACACCATAACTCATACTAGCATTTGTGAGGGCAAAGAAATTATTAAAAATCTCAGTAATAGATATCTCAGGAATGACGTAATCCCTAGAAGTCTAAACGTCCCCATTATTAAAAACTTCTGCATTAAAATTTCAAATATTTTTTATCAGCATTTCAATAGTTTTCCTGACAAAATAATTTCGGAACCTTCCTGACTATGACTTTCGTCAAGAAGCTTACAAGAGCATCGAACTTCATTCCTCACTTATTAATTTCTACTTCAAATTTTTTTCCACTTGTCATTAATTTTCCCTCCTCTATCCTTATTTCGCGTTCACAACATTAGTCACACTGTCTAGGCTCCTACGGGTTGGCTCCCTCTTGCATATTTTTGTAAATATTTTTATTCACTTAAATTTAAAAAAAAAAAATTCGTGTTAGTTTTTAATTTTTTACTTAACAGTTTAATATTTTCTTATTTCCACTGTAAACACATCGTGTTCTCTGTAAACATTTATTTCTTAAGTTTACTTCTTGCACCATGTTAAGCGTGTTTATTATTTTTAATTCAAATTGTACTTGCGTCATGTACTGTAAATATTTCACTCTTGTTCGATAAATTCCTTAAATGCTTATCAATACAATAACATTAATGTAAATAACTCCAATATTATTCTCATTGGCATCCCCTCCTACTACAAATACCATAGGCGGCAGTGTTAGCTATCGTTTTTCCCTTCAGATATCTTACCCATTTTTTACTGTAATATGTCTACTTATTTTAATGAGCACTAGAGTAAGGATGATTGGGAATTTCTACCCTTGGTGTTATGATCGGGGATAACTCCAATGGATAAGGTTCCCTTAAACAAGCTTAAAACAGCAAGGTCATTTAAAGATGAGCTTAATAGATAAAGCTATTTGTCATAATTTCGATCAATGTACTTGTGGAGAAAGTAAATTTACATGCAATATCTGCCTTCTTTTATGTTATATTGCACAGTATTTCTTATAGATCATTTCAAATTAATTAATAAAAATAAATGATATGCATCATTTATTGATATTTTAAATACATCAAGGTATAATTTATTAAAATTGCATAGTTATATTTATATTAATAATCCTCTATAGAAAAAATAAATAAACTATTTTAATCTGGTGCTCTTCTTTATGTTCTATTATTCATTATTTCTTATAGATCATTTCAAATTAATAAATAAAATAAATGTTATACAGCACTTCTTAATATTTTAATAATCAAGATATAATTTATTAAAATTCCATGGTTAAATTTATATTAATATTCCTCTATAGAAAGAAATAAACTATTTTAATCTGGTGCTTTCCTTTATGTTATATTGTTCATTTTATTTCTTATAGATCATTTCAAAATAACAAATAAAAATAAATGCTATGTATCCTTTGTTAATATTATAAATACATCATAAGGTATAATTTATTAAAATTGCATAGTTAAATTTATATTAATAATCCTCTAAAGAAAAAAAAATAAAATATTTTAATCTGGTGCTTTCCTTTATGTTATATTGTTCATTTTATTTCTTATAGATCATTTCAAATTAATAAATAAAAGTAAATGTTATGCAGCATTTGTTAATATTTTAAATATATCAAGGTATAATTTATTAAAATTACATGGTTAAATTTATATTAACATTCCTATATAGAAAAAAAAATATTTTAATCTGGTGCTTTCCTTTATGTAATATTGTTCATTATTTCTTATAGATCATTTCAAAATAACAAATAAAAATAAATGTTATACATCATTTGTTAATATTTTAAATGCATCATAAGGTATAATTTATTAAAATTGCATAGTTAAATTTATATTCATATTCTTCTATAGAAACAAATAAAATATTTTAATCTCGTGTTTTCCTTTATCATATATTATTCATTATTTCTTATACATCATTTCAAATTAATAAATAAAAATAAATGTTATACAGCATTTGTGAATATTTTAAATACATCTAAGTATAATTTATTAAAATTCCATGGTTAAATTTATATTAATAATCCTCTATAGAAAAAAAAAATAAAATATTTTAATCTGGTGCTTTCCTTTATGTTATATTGTTCATTATTTCTTATATAGATCATTTCAAATTAATAAATAAAAATAAATGTTATACAGCATTTGTTAATATTTTAATACATCAAGATATAATTTATTAAAATTGCATGGTTAAATTTATATTAATATTCCCCTATAGAAAGAAATAAAATATTTTAATCTGGTGCTTTCCTTTATGTTATATTGTTCATTTTATTTCTTATAGATCATTTCAAAATAACAAATAAAAATAAATGCTATGCATCCTTTGTTAATACTATAAATACATCATAAGGTATAATTTATTAAAATTGCACAGTTAAATTTATATTAATAATCCTCTATAGAAAAAAATAAAATATTTTAATCGGGTGCTTTCCTTTATGTTATATTGTTCATTATTTCTTATAGATCATTTCAAATTAATAAAAAAAAAAAATATTATGCATCATTTGTTAATATTTTAAATACATCAAGGTATAATTTATTAAAATTGCATAGTTAAATTTATATTAATAATCCTCTATAGAAAAAAATAAAATATTTTAATCTGGTGCTTTCCTTTATGTTATATTGTTCATTATTTCTTATAGATCATTTCAAATTAATAAATAAAAATAAATGTTATACATCATTTGTTAATATTTTAATTATATCTAGGTATAATTTATTAAAATTCCATGGTTAAATTTATATTGATATTCTTTTATAGAAACAAATAAAATATTTTAATCTGGTGCTTTCCTTTATGTAATATTATTCATTATTTGTTATAGATCATTTCAAATTAATAAATAAAAATAAATGTTATACAGCATTTGTTAATACTTAAATGCATCAAGGTATAATTTATTAAAATTGCATAGTTAAATTTATATTAATAATCCTCTATAGAAAAAAAATAAAATATTTTAATCTGGTGCTTTCCTTTATGTTATATTGTTCATTATTTCTTGTAGATCATTTCAAGCTTATATATAAAAATAAATATTATACAACATTTGTTAATATTTTAATTATATCTAGGTATAATTTATTAAAATTCCATGGTTAAATT
>JAGEOH010001216.1:0-25000 GCA_032207245.1 Pardosa pseudoannulata
ACACTGTACACGTTTACGTAATAGCTATACGTATTTGTTTTTTAAATATCAAAAAAGCAATTACTATTCCACAATGAAAACTTGTATGCATGAGGTTATAAGTGGATATGTTCTATCACATGGCAGCCTCGTGAGCATTATGTACCAAACTTCTGAGTAGTGAACGATATTGGCAACCCTATTCAGGCGAAACACTGTGAAAATGGCACAACTGAAAAAATCGAAATCACACGTAGAGTTCTCCGATTTTTTTGTTAAAAAAAACTGGAGGTGTGTGTTTTCTTCTTTGATATTGGAACCCAAGAAATGTCAAGACAAGAAACGGAATTTGCCTCTTTTTTTTTCAGCAGATGATTTATCTTCCGGCATCTTGGAGCACTCGGGGCAGCCCCAGAATGCTGTTGATCAGCTCGGTGTTCCGTTTCATCGGGGAAGGCTTCAGGGCACTGCACAGCGCTCGGATCATCTCTGTCACGCACTGCAACGACAAAACAAAAATGGTGGCTTACTACCAAACTTACCATGCTATCCAGATTAGCAATGTGAAGACCCCCCCCTCTTTGTTCAGAACACGAAAGACCGGAATCAGCTGATCTGAATTCCTCTTGTTTCGATCCGGCTACACTAGCGTGATGGGATGTTGACAGTTCGGTTGAATAGGCGTCACGCCCCTGATCGGTTATGGTAATGATCCCGGAGGATTGCATGGAGAACTCTGTTCTAAAAGGTTCTCTGTTCTAAAAGTGGAACAAAGAGCTATTGAAAAAACGCTTGTGGGTCAGTGCATGGCCAAATAGTGGCCCTGGAAGCTGAAAAACCACAAGAAACGAGGATCTTGATTCTTAAAGGGTGCAGACACCAGAATCGAAAGATACAGAAATGTTTTTTTTTTTCTTGAGTGGAACTATCAAACGGTTGGGAGCCCGAAAATTATCTACCGCGGATAATTAGGTGAATGCTTCTGTTGGCTTGCCAGCTGCGGTACAGAAAAAAAAACGCTGCCTAGTTTCAATCCTACGGGGTATATAGTTTATGTAGTATCAGAAAGACGGAAATTCTAGGTTGAAATCCATCTAGAACTTTCTTGAAATCGGGACCATGGTATGAGTGACTGTAAAATATTCCTTTTAACGTTTATTTTCACCCGTATGGTGACCGGGTGTGAAAGAATAGTCTCAGTGTAGCTCATACAGGCGACTTAAATGGGTGCACAGCGACCGGGGGTGTAGCCGAGCACCTTTGGGTTATTTTCAGACGACTGGTCCTCCAGGTTTAGAGTTGAGCGTATGGTTGACTGCCTCATCTACCAAGTTCTGAAATCCCAAAAGGTTGACGACGAACGGAAACCACCCAGAGACTTGGCAAGAATATGGACATAATTATTGGAACATGGACTATGCGAACTCTTTATGAGAGTGGGGTACGAGGAAAACCTCCCATGAATCAGTGGGTCATTGAATCAGTGGGAGCCTTGAAAATAAAGGAAAGTGGAAGAACCTCGCTATAAATAGGACAAGATGGAAACAAGGGATTGTAAAGGAGAAGTAGAAGAATGTTTATTTTGTCTATTATAAACCGCAAATGAATGTACTATAACTTTGTTCTTCAAGCTATCCAGGATATTACAGATTACACTATGAGCATGGCCTAATTTACAGGATATAAAGTGGAAAAAAGAATCATTCTTACCGTGCTGAGAGTGGGATGGTGGAATGTTCCTAGTGTAGCTTCTGCGGTGGAGTTCTCGCAACATTCTGCCACGTTCCACAGGAGGCAGAGGAGGAGTGCGCTGACGACGAGCTTCATGGCAATGGACATGTCTTCGGAGAGAATGGTCGCTGTGTAGTGAGAGACAGAGCTGACTATATAAACGTCGCCTAGAATTAGAAGAGGAACTCACTGAAACACCACAAAATACACCTCCATTTGGGGGACTTCACTAAACCAGGACCTATTGCGACATCCATGCCAACAGCTACATTCGGACTCGAAAGCCAGTGCCCGACCATTGTCCGAAAGCAGAACTCTGCAAATTTAATCTGGCAGTACTGTCTGTTTTACCATTTCCCATGTGTTCGGGGCAAATTGCCGGATTTTTGAAGGGGAAAACAACTTTCCGTTTTCACCCTTTTTTTGCACCAACGAAACAAAATTTTACTTCGACTCTGCCAAATCGGGGCTAGTAGTTTCAATCAGATCCAGCGGCAGTCAGAAATGTTCAGTCTGCAACAAAGAAGTAAAACAGTAAAAAGCATTTCTTGGCAACAGATTTAGCATTGCTTGCGGTGCATAGCTAGGGCTTCGAAATCTAGTAAAATGAATCCAGTACTGTGAAAAGGTTGTTTATAAATGACTGTTTATGCTAAACTATTTATGAATATAGATGTCATACAAGATACACCATTTTGCAATGGAAAAATAAAAGAATATGTTCTAATTCCTTTCTCAAGCCCAATAAATTTTTCCTTTTACTTGGGTCAGCAAAAACCCGTTTAAATGAACAATGATTCCAACCCTCGTTTTTGCCAGGATCGTCATCAGACGTCACGTGATTCTATCATTCCGGGTATTGTGCTCTTGATACGAAATGCGGCATCTCTACTTCTTTTAATGATGTACACGAAAAATTCACTAAATTATGATAAAAATTTTAGAAACAGAAGACTACGGAGCATAAGGAAGGAATTAATCCGATGTATTAAGCCTCTCATTATCAGTTCTAATTGCATTTGGAAAAAAAATTTTCCATTAGTTTTTGGGTCGGCCATTTTAAAATCGATAGGCAGCAAGCGCAAAGGATCACGGGACTCTGCCATTATCCTGGTAGAGAAGTGGAATGTTTCTATACCTCCATTTTTCCTCAGCTATTAATAAGGGGAGTACGATTCACGTTTGAGTTAGCACATAGTAACAGGGATTATATGTTCCAGGTTATTCATAAAATTAGTGTAATTTTAAATCGTCTGCTCAACATTGGAGCATCCATTAAATGTGCTCCAGCACATTTAAACCTAGTAAAAACTTAGAGCAGACATCATGGGATTGAAAATATATTTTTCAAGATCTAATAAAGCTGTGTTCGACACTGCTGATCCGTTTTAGAAGGTGTGGCGATCCTGCTCTGACTTCATTCGCAAAGCTATACTATGCACGATAAATAGGAAGCAGCTGAATACAGAATCAAGCGCGCAAGCTGCGTGAACTAGAAAATCAGTTACCACGTTCCACGAATTTGTTAACTATCGGTTTTGTCAATGTTGGAAATAAAATGTTTATTTTTAAAGAAAATATTCGTCCCCCGTTACTTTCAATGTATGGATGTTAACTTACTTGATTTCTTGGCAACTTGGCAATCATCACAATCGAACATTCCCACAAAGGTATTTACGTATGCATGGATGTGTATTTATTGTGTGTCTGTAATGAATAAGATTGAAAGTTCATGGGGTCTTTAAAACTTCAAAAACCCGATTTTCGGATTTCTACATTTATAAAATCGTGAAACATTTTTGAGTAGTTTGAAACAAACTCCATTGAAAATATTCCAATTCGAACCTATACAATCTATTGTGACGACGCCCCTTTGTTCAGAACACGAAGGACCGATAAATAGGCTTCACATCACAGCAAAAAATACTGTCGTCTTTAAAACGTTCGAAATATAACCCTTCCCCCCTTTTCGAGAGTTTAATGCCATTATTTCGAGCCCTATTTTCCCCGGTTAAGAGCAGGCGATTCAATTTATCCATTTATCCCTTAATAAAGAGGTGAAAATAACAATTTTTTCTATGTCTTCTCTAAGTCTTCTTATTGTGACGTCGTTTCTTTAAACATCTCATTGAATCATTTCACATTTTAAACTATTTAAATATCGTCTACACTATTTTAATATCTTTTATCACTGAACTCAGATATGACGTAAATGATTTTCTTTTCTATTTGGCTTCAATAATAGATTAGGTGCATACGTGATCATTTTAAATTGAATCGTCGATCATTTTTTGTTGCCATGAAACTTTTATCACCGGTATTAACAACCAATTCTTTTCATACAAGTCTAGGAGTCTATTTCACGGACTCATAAATATCTAACTTTTAGTTTATATATATTTGTAAATTAAGAAGTTTGTTCTTTTGTATGTTTGTTTATTATACATAACCACACGGTTTGACTCCATGAATTCAACGTGATTCTAAACTGCATTCACAGGATCGGGAGACTCTAGAGGAGTACGACGATAAATAAATTATAGATAATTCTCGGCCAAAAAACAAACCCTTTTTTACCTGCCTCATTGGGTACTTAACAGTTCTGGAATATTAGAAATTTTACTAATCCCGTCATAGGATGGGCTAGTTTAAAATATTTACAGAGTAGTAAATTGTAAAAGGAAAAATAAAATTTCTGCATTTAAAAATGTATGAGAAGCTTTTTTAGCTTTAGCAACTTATTTTTCAGAACAGTGCATCTTGTAGCAACATGAACCCTCATTCAAATATTTACATTTTTGTATTATGAGGGATTCTAGAGTTTGCGTACTCAAATTGCACCTAAATTTAGTTTTGTTTTACCGCACAGTACTGAAAACTTTTAACATGCAGTGTGTCCTACTCAGCATTATTTTTTTGCAAAAACTTTGTATTTCATGGCTGAATCGTAATCTTTTAGCTGTTCAAAAGTTTTGTTATTTTCCGGAGAAATCTGAGAAGTTTCCGGAGTTATCCAATTTTCTCATTTCTCCGGAGTCGTTGGCACGTCTGAGTGACTAGAATTATTCCCAGGCATTACTATGATTTGGCACGCTACCTGCTACTTACTTTACCTATTATTAATTGTTATTTGTTTTTTTTAATAATAATTGCTCTGTATTCTCTTTACTCTTTTATTACTATAGCGATGTACTCTTACGGTTATACCCAGCACAAAAATAGAACCTATCTCAGAAGATTTCATACAGAATCAGCGTTTCCCCTTCTATTAAATTCTAAAGTTAAATAAACTTAATTTCTATTATTTTTATTTTATTCATTTATTTATTTTTAAAATTTAATTCTTTTCATTGTTATTTATTTATTTTTAATTTTAAATTCTTATTTGCCTTTGAATCCGCTTTTCAATTATTATTATTATCAAGAAAGACTGTTTTCCCTTAACACTGGACCACGATATATATATATATATATATATATATATATATATATATATATATATATATATATAATATGAGCGAGACTCATTCAAAATCACAACACAGTTTATTTCTGGTAAGAAACATGATATCCGTACAACAGGCAAACACCTTTACAACTTCGTGCACATAGACCGTGTGATCCCGCACATACGCTTTTCAAGTAGGGATTCATAAGGTAAAAAGACTACGAATAATCCCTAAGCACAGTTGATCACGTGATACAAAATACCCATGTTTAAAGAGAACGCGCTCACTATTGGCTAAAGTAGTACAGACAGAGGCTGGATTAAGTCTATAGCATGTCTGGAGGGAAAAATCAGAATGACCGCGCAAACCCCGAACGTACTTTATGAACAAAAGTTAAATTAATATTAAATTAATATTAAAATACGTAAATAAGGTATTTTAATATTACATATATATATATATGTAACATATTTATGCTTTTCTCACTATATCTGGAGGCAGGAGCGCAGACCATTTTTTTTCCACGGACGCTAAAGGACCTAGTTATGCCCTGGTGAATGCCTTGAAACTCGATTTCGTTCTTTTTTCGTTTCGGTTTGCTTTGAAGCGATACAGTCTACCCTACAAGAATGCTCGTCAGACCGGCTGCCATCGACTACTGACAGTCGATTCTGAACGACTGCTAGCCTTCATGCCAAGAGCGGGACTGAAGAACAGCGCTCTGCCTAATCGGTCGACTTATTTCTCCAATCCGAAAAAAAAAAAAAGACAAAATCCCTCCGATCGATGTTCTAAGTTCGAAGCAATGAACAACTCTTACTTGTTTGGTGTGAAGAAGGAGATCCTGGGTGGAAATGCAACTTGAGCTGACGACGGTCCAGATACTTCCTGAATGTGGCCAGTCCGGTGCTTATATAGTGTCGTGCCACGTGACCCAATGTCCAAACGTGAGAAGCGTTCACCGACAGCTGCGGACGCCCCGCCGCCCCTCCGGCACCCTGCCGCCTCCGTTTCCACGAACGGAGATTCTGTTCGGTGATTTTTCTTACAATTGCCGGCCATTTATAGATGGAATAAATAATAAATGTTTTGTTCTTTAACGTTTCTTGTGTCCTCTTCTTATTCGTAAGAAATGAAAAGTTGGCATGATTAAGCTAAAATATTAAATGAAACATCATTAACGAGGTCCCCAACGTGTATACATACACATGCTCACACATTCAGTCCCTTGTGTCAAGAGCAACAGCGTGGTTGGAAATTTGAACTTGCTAATGACAGATTATACATAAGTGCATATCTTATTGGTTTTTATATTATATTAAAACTAAAAAATAGTTGCACAGTAGTAAATTTTAAAATGTAAATTAAAATGTATGCATTTAAAAATGTATGAATAGCTTTTCTTTAGCTTTACCAATTTATTTTTCAGAACAGTGCATCTTGTAGCAACATGAACCCTCATTCAAATATTTACATTTTTGTATTATGAGGGATTCTAGAGTTTGCCTACTCAAATTGCACCTCAATTCAGTTTGGTTTTTCAGCACAGTACTGTGAAGACCCCCCCCCACCTTTGCCCAGAACTAACGACCGGAATCAGCTGATTGGAAGTTCCCTGTTCCAACCGGCTACAATAGCAAGGCGACAGAGTGTGTGGAATGGCGACAGTTCGGTTGAATAGGCGTTACGCCCCGATCGGTTGCTGGTAATGACCCCGCAGGATTGCCTGGAGAAGCCTCCATCGGGACAGCCAACGAATGAGAATTCAGCTATAAAAAAACGAGCTGTAACCTTAGCTGGAGTTCTCGGGTACCTGGAATCGTAACTGACCCAAGAACGGTTGGCGGGACCGTCACTGACCCCCGGGTATAAAAAGACTCGGGGCTTGCCACATCTTGGTGGGTCATTTACTAAGATTGCCATTGGTCACCATCACAAATTTGATTCGCTGAGAATTTCTCTTCTGAATCTCATCTGATTCACAATTCTCTCTAATGTGTTTCTTCATCGAGACTTGTTCTCTCTTAAACTAATGAACCCAATTATTCAACCTAACTGTGCATTTCGTTATATTTCCTAGCCACTTCCATAATTGGATACTCACCTTCTTCTTACTCATTTTACCTTTATTTGTGTTACTATCTTTTATTTCCAAATAAATCCATATAACTCCCATGTAGTGGGCAGTTCTGTGCCAAAACCATCCTGTGGATTCGGGGCTTTTCGACATTTTCTTTTACGTAGGTGCTTGGAGGCTTTCGCTTCTTTTGACCGGAGCCAGCTTTCTTGTGATTAAGTTCGGGAGATTCGTAAAGTCCGCTCATATAAGGATCGGCAGAGTCTCGGAGACCGAACGGGGGATAAATTGAGTTCGCATTGCACCCTGGAAAAGCGTTCCCACTTGTGTGAGATTATTTAATCTCTTTTTCTTTCGACTGTGAACGTCGCGGTGATGCTATGCGACTTGTTTTGGGAGATGAGAATCCCCTTGTATAGAGCCGTATTGACTCAAGAAATGAAAGTGATTTCCAATTTTATCGTGACTTTGATCTTTCTTCGCGCTACCTCTTCACTCGAGAACATTGAAGTGTTACAGTATTGAAAACTCTTGAACATACAGCATTAGTGAGTGGAAAGAGTCCTGTTCAGCATTTTTTTTTTTTCAAAATTTTGTGTTTCATGGCTGAAATGTCATCTTTGAGCAGTTCAAAAGTTTTTTTTTATTTTTCTGAGCCACCTGAGGAGTTTCTGGAGTTATCCATTTTTCTCATTTCTTCTGAGCCGTTGGCATGCTTGCACGCATTTTATCAGAAATGCAACGCATTATCGACACTCTTTAGAATTTCATTCGATGCCCTTCGAATCCCGCTCTTGGAACGGGTATCCGTACCGTGCAGCCTGAAATACAACAATGCGTGCATGTTTTCATCCTTGCGGCTTGTACTTTTAGAGAGTACTGTGATCAGGGCCCGACTTATAGAAATGGAGCCGCAGGGCAAGCCCATTCATTCGGGCCCCCCCTCACAGGTGGTGACTGCGGGGTGATTATTATAGGTAGTGATGTTTAAACTATGGCCTAAAGAGCCTTTCAAGTGGACTCACCAATGTGGTTAGTAAAATAAGATTAGTTTAAAATAAAAAGAAAAATTATGAAATGAGTGAAACATTGTTTAAAAAAAATCCTGGAAGGTAAAGCGTCTATTAGAATTTTGTAAATCGTTACCCGAGGAATTTTTCTGCTTAAAACAGAATGTAGCTGCGTGTTCTACATTTTTTGCCAGCTCTTACGTTTGTGGACGAGCTCTGTAACGATACTGAATAAGACAAAACTAAAAGAAGAGATGGTCGATCATTTAAAGTGAATTTTAGACATGCGCATCGTATTTTTAACTTGAAATGGCAGTTCATTTGGAGGCCCCCTTTTGACTGGCAGGATCCTCCGGTTACGAAATGGCTGCGTTTACCGACGGAGCTCTTTATGTCACTCGTTTATACATATTGTAATGAATTCTTGTTACATTAAATTCCCAGATACAGTACGACCGTGAGAAAAACCGGTATAAGGTAGAAACAGCGAACGTGCCTTTTGTGAGCACTTGAACTGGGCTCATCTTTACCTTGTGAAAGGACGTTGTTTTGCGCAGAATAGGATACTGAATAGAGTATTGTTAACACTGAGGACCATCTCCATCATTCTGTCTGAGAAATTCATTAGGATGCTGGCGAAGTGTTTCCAGTGTTCGTTTCAATGGCCTCCCGAAGAAAGAGTCTCACACGACAGACATAGTAAGGGAAGCAGCAATACTTTCCTGCCTTGTTCTCCAAGGGTTTGTCCAGAGACATCGATTCATAATCGGCGAGATGGTTCCCGATGACTGCAAACTCCCCTTGAAACCGGGCTTGCACCTGTCAGGTTCTACAAAGCGGTTACTCACCACGTCATCAACCAGATGTCCGATCAGCTGAGATGGACATTTGGGGGCAGACGACGATATAAAAAGATCGGAGTTCGTGGCCCAGGGTGATATTTTTAGACTCATCGGCTGATAGCGTAGGAAGAGCGACTGAGAGTGTCTCCCATTTCTCTTTTTCTGTCCGAATGAAGCTGTTTCCTGCAACGATCATCACTATATATATCCTATTTCATCAGTGTCTCCATCAAATACTTTTATATTTTGTGTTTCTAATAAAGATCTTTAGTCTGTACGTAGGCCTCCGCTATCCTTTCTCCAGCTGAATTAGAGCCGAGTGCGCTACAATATATACAGAAGAATGTGTCTGTTTTTCAAACCAATCCTCATAGTTATTATAGATTCAGCCTATTTGGCCCAATGGGTAAAGCGTTGCTCTTCGGTAACGGGTTTGAATCTCGTTGCTCACGTGGATGCTCGTGGAATCGGCTTTAAACAGTAGGTCCCGGTCTCCAGTAGCAAGACATTAGACCGTAGCACTCCAAACTCATAACGCCGTTGTCAATACTGAGACTGCTTCCATTCTATGACAGTATCCTGTATATTAACATTGCTGTTAGACCATATGAATGTTGCAGTTGTGTTTTACTATGTGAGAAGTAAGTCAGCTAATTCGTAGCTTTGTTATTATGGTCTTTAAAATCCATTTAAATCTCGATACATTAGCCCTAGCACCAAAAATGAATATACAGGGTGACCGGACAAACTGTGCAACTTCAGACGCGTTGTTTGGAATACTTAAAAAATGCTCAACTGTGCCTCTACGACCCGCAAAATGTATCTATGAATATGTATAACGGTTTAGAAAAAAAAACCTTTATTCGAAACACAGACATCGTTACTTGTATAATTTTAAATAGATAGCTTTCCGAAATATGGCAGTATGAACGATAGCCTCGTGAACGTTTCATCCTCGTAGTGCCCACTCATGTGCACGCACCGTGAGGACGAGCCATTTTTGAAGTTACTGGATTTCGGAAAACCAATTTCTTGAGATGGAAGAAATCGGAAGGGGTGACAACGGGAGATCGAGTAACGAGATTCAAGTTTTGAACAGATTTTAGTCGTAAACAGGATATGACGTCAAATAAAGTCTTCCGCATTTTTCTCGAAAACTATGGATCGAAGAGTTAGAGTTCTTTGGCCATTTTTTATGCAATCCAAACAACGAAGATTATTATGCAGAGTTTGTCCGGGCATGTTGTGACACCCTGTATATAAAACCATATTTCCGTAAATGACCCCCAATAATCTTAATATAATAATAGAATAAAAACTTTAAAATTTTATAAAATCAAGTAAAAATACATCCTTGTGATTACATGTTGATTTTTGTACCAGAAGTGGCGTCTGTTTTACAATTTACCGTTTGATATCTAATTCTCACCCGGCGCTAATAGATGGCGCCAACTCCCTTTTGCTCTGGCCAATTGTATTTTGAGTTATCTGTCCTCGATTTTATGAAGCGGTTGGACCCGGAATGGATAGAGGCATCCAGAGTTAGCAAAATTCAAAGCCATTAAAGTTCATCTGCTCCTAAACTATCGATCCGATTCTAAAATAAATTGGTATAAACAGGCTTCCTATAACAGCGAAAAATACTGCCTTCTTTAAAACGTTCGAAATCCACCCCTTCCCCTCTTTTCGAGCTTTTAATGAATATTTTAACTCCTATTTTCCCCGGTTAAGAGCAGGCGACTCAATTCATCAATTTATCACACAGCAAATAGGTAAAAATAACATTTTTCTGGCAGTATGACGTCATTCCTTTAACCGTCTCATTGAATCATTTCTTATTTTAAATTATTTAAACATCCTCTACATTATTTTTATACGTTTTATCATTGAACTTAGATAGGACGTAAATAATTTTCTTTTATATTTGACTTAAATAATAGATTAGGTACATATGGGATAATTTTAAATTGAATCATCGATTATTTTTTGTTGTCATGGAAATTTTATCACCGGTATTAACAACAAAAACTAGGAGTCTATTTCATGGACTAATATATATCTAGCGTTTAATTTATATATCTTTGAAAATTAAGAAGTTTTCTCGTTTTTGTGTTTGTTTTTTATACGTAACCACAGGGTTTGCGATCCATTCGCTCCATTTTGGCCATCATTCATATATACCGCCAAATAATCACTGTCAATATTTAAACCTATGCTGTCCATCCTATCAAGTAATATTACAAGTTAAATTAAAGGTGGCAACTAACATGCGGTCAATAGAGATAAACAAATTGTTCAGCGTGTACCAGATGATTTTCTAGCTGGTAGCTAAGTTACTAAGCTGGTAGCTAAGTTCGGATCTATTGTCAAATTTTCGCACTCTTATTTTGCACACGCTTTCACATCTAATGGATGTACCACTCAAGTTTAATGAAAACTGAAGTCTAAAAACTGAATATTGTTGTAACACGCTTATAATAGAAATGTATAAATATGCCAATGACTCGAACTGTACACTAGTAAATTTTCGTACACTAGTAAATTTTAGTACACTAATAAATTTTCGTGCCCCCTAAATTTTTGTGCCCAGGGCACGTGCCTTAAGTGCCCATGCGATTATCAGGCGATTATCGCTGTAATGCCACAGAAAAAGAAGAAATCGTAACTTAGCTACCAGTCATTTATCTCAGAATAACCCTGCTTTGATTTTTTGTAGAAATAATTTAAAGGAAAAATTCGTTTCTAAAAGCGTTGTACCAAGCCAACTCCTTCAACGAGCGATTTCCAATCTGTTGCCAAAACTTTTCCATAAATCTTTGTTTTTTTATACCACCGACTCTTTTCAGGTGTGAAAATAATTTTGAGTTGATAGAGGGCGCTGCACATAAAGCGAACTGGAACTTTAAAAATCGCACTTCTCGTATAGATATGTTTTCGAGCAGGAGTTCCTTTTGTTTTCTTCTAATCTTGTAGATGTATCGATGAACTTGAATGTTCGATTTCAATGGTCGACAGGGTTTTATCGGTTGTTTAACCATGGGGGTTTAAACCAGTGGTTTTAATCGTCCTGGCCAATATCCATTTTGACCACTGAAATTCACTTTTCAATATATTTCATACTAATCGAACATACACTCATGTCCATAAATTAAGGATAATTCAGAATCACACAGAAATTGAGCTCTAAAATAAAAATTTCACCTGTAGAATTATCACACACATCTTGAAGAAGAATATGCAAATTGCAGGAAACCACCAGATGGCGCGGATAGTACGTCACAATGACAAGAGTGTATGAAAGGGTATATAAGGAATGGAAGCAAAGAAGTAAAATTGTTCACAAGCGCTTTAAAAGCCTTTCAGTGCAATAACCGCATAGTTATGGCACAAAGGAAGCATTTGGATGATTTTTTACGTGGTAGAATTATCGGACGACTGGAATGGGGACGTACCCAGCTGGAAGTATCCGAGGAACTTGGAATCGCCCAAAGTGTCATCTCCAGGCTTTGGCAACGATTCAAACATGATGGTAATGTGAGTAGATGTTACAGCACAGGTCTCCCCCGAGTTACTACGCCGAATGATGACCGGTATTTGGCAGTTACTGCCAAAAGAAACAGACGGAGCACAGCATCAGACCTGTCTCGTCAGCTCTCTTCAGCTACCGGTACGACAATTTCAAGGCAGACCGTGTACAGACGCTTAGGGAACATTGGTCTATATGCTCGTAGGCCTGTCAGATGTGTTCCCTTTACCGCAACTCACTGTCGCCTGCGATTATGCTGGGCTAGAGAGCATGCATTGTGGACACCGCAACAGTGGTCTTGTGTGATGTTTTCCGACGAGTCCAGGTTCAGTTTACATTCTGATTCTCGCCGGACTTTCATATGGAGAGCGCCAGGTACCCGTTACCACCAAGAGAACACCATTGAACGACACCGTTACGGTGGTGCAGGATGGCTCGTTTGGGGAGGAATTATTCTTGGTTACAGAACTGACCTGCATGTTCAGAGTGTAACGATGACAGGCCACATCTATCGGGATGTCATTCTGGAACAACATGTACGTTTGTTTCGGGGCGCCATGGGTCCTGAATTTCTGTATATGGATGACAACGACCGACCTCACCGTGCAAACATTGTAGAAAAATGCCTTCAATCGGAGGATATCACCCGTATGGATTGGCCAGCATACTCACCGGACTTGAATCCAACAGAGCATGTGTGGGACATGCTTGGCCGACGAATTGCAGCCCGTCAACCCCCTCCCAACTGTCTATCGGAACTTCGGAGGGCATTGCTTGATGAGTGGTGTAATTTCCCCCAAGATCAGATTGATAATCTGATACTCAGCATGCGAAGGCGTTGTAACGCTTGTATTGCATCGTCCGGGAGACATACTCCGTATTAACCATCACACTAACCATGTTATACTGTTTTCTGTAAATAGGTTCTTTTTTGAAATTTGCTCCAGGGAGTAAAAATCGCAATTTTTATTAATTATGTCAAACATATAGCATCTTTTTTGCTCTTTACCTTTTGTTTAATAAATAGACTTTACAAATAAGTCAAATTTGTTTTGCTTTTTTCTCTTTCATTGCCTGAATTTCATTATCCTTAATTTATGGACATGAGTGTAGTTTACTAGCCTATGATAAAGGCAAGTGACATATTTCTATTGTGACATTTGTTAAAAATGTCACAATAAAAATAACACCAGCAAAAAATAAATATAACATAACACCAAGATACAAAAAAAAATACGTTTTACTTCTTTTCCTTTTTATACCAGCTGTTTTACATGTCATTTATGTTGAATTCAAAAAACAGTTACAAGTAACAAATTTTGTAGGTTTCTCTGAATTTAAACGATTTCGTCATTTATTTTGAATGACTCCAAACTTTGAAAATAATCATCCTCTAGCTGGCCCAACAGTTCATGTGATGGATTGTAAAATCGACCCATTTTAGATTAATGCCTTTCACCTTCTTCGTGGCTGCCCACCAGACGTCAGGTCCGAGTGGACTGCAAATGGATTCCGTTTTGACAATGGCACGTGCACGGTTCATTTTTAACATTCAAACATTCTTATTATACTGTATATGCATGTTCAATCTCTTGAAGTTGTGAGTGTCCTATTTTGTTTTACTGCACTACTCTTTTTATGGCTTATTAAAAGTCACTTCTAAGTACAAAAGATATTATATATTAAAATAAACACCATTTAAGACTTTTTTAACATTTGACCAGTTGTTTACGGTTAAAACCACTTTTATCCAGTGTCCTGGTCAAAATGACAACCCTGACCACAACACCATGTAAATAATATAAGTATTTTTTTTTCCTTGTAAGTTTTCAAAACATGGAACTCCTTCTATGAAATCAGTCCCAGAAGGAAATGAAATGAAAATGTTCCAATTGTAAAGTGTCGTTCATGAGATCGTCGTGATTTCGGAGCGAGTTGTGTTTATCGTTTATTTATAACCGCGTTGTGGGAGTCGCCATGAAAGGGAATAATTGTGACAACTGATCTTCATTGATTGGCTTGACCGCCGGGCCATTGTTGCAGCCGGGAGATTTTACTTTCATCCAACCTTTTCTTCCACGAGTGTAAAAAAAATCCCTTAGTTTTAAAGCTTGTTTTCTTTTAATGGATGCTACATGTTTGGAATATATATATATATATATATATATATATATATATATATATATATATATATATATATATATATATATATTATATATATATATATATGTATATATATATATATAAATATATATATATACATATATGTATATATATATATATATATTATATATAAATATATATATATATATATATATATATATATATATATATATTGTAACGATCCGTTACATGACCCTAACGAAACAGGAACGGAAGGTGACCTTTCGCCGCGGACAATTACGGTTATCGGCAGGTAGAAACGGGTGGTCTAACAATACACGTTGTGTACTAGGTCAAGGACTTAATTGAAAACGGTTCACGTGTTGGAGCCAGAGCGTCTGAGACTTTGTGAGACTATTGAGTGAAAAGACTCGGTGAAATGATTGTAAATAATTACAGTGCCACGTGTGCACCCATTAGCGGTAGCGAAAAATGAAATTAAGTTGTTTGGATCGGCTGATTTAAAGATGGCTTTTCGGCCACATCTGGAAACGGAACAGCTGATTCAGACGGGAAGTGACCGCAAGATTGCATCATCCTGCTTCTGGAAGGTTCTAGAAGAATCGCGAAAGGGAACCGGGACCGCTATAAAAGCAGAGTGGCGGAGCCAAGACTCTTCTTGAGTGTTGCTTTTGGTGTTGTTGTGTGGAGCTCGAGAGGAGTCCACTCGTCTCTCCAATTTCCGGAGTTTGCTTGTTTTAGAAACCGCCAGCGTCTCTGTTTGCTAAAAAGTCGAGTTTCTACTTTGGGATCCCATTCCCGTTATCTTACTATTTTCTTTCACTTCGTGCATAGAAGTAGGTCGCAGAGCGTGACCCTTGCTCTCATTTTGGATCGTCTTGCATCCCGAGTTTCCTTCACGAACTCCAGCGTGATACGCACTCTGAGCTTTCGAACCTTGGTGTGAAAGCCGACTGTACTAATCGTCAGCCCGGAGGTGATAGTGTCAGCGTTCTGTACCGGCACTCATTAGCGAACTGTTCCAGTGATTTAGAAGCCCTAACCACACTGTACCCAGTACCCACGCATCCTAATTGAGTGAATGTTATCTCAGCACAAGATCCCAAAATGCTTAGAAATCTACTGAATCTGTACATAGCTGTACATAATTTATTCACCTGAATAAAATATTTAGTCTAGACTAAACAGTTTTCTAGCCTGTTTCATTGACGGCTTAGCCTACCATATCTCCAGTACGTTACAATATCTATATATATATATATATATATATATATATATATGTGTGTGTATATGTATATATATAAATATATATATATGTATATATATATATATATATATATATATATATATATATATACACTCATATATATATATGTATATGTGTATGTATATGTATATATATATATATATATATATATATGTGTGTGTATATGTATATATATAAATATATATATATGTATATATATATATATATATATATATATATATACATGTATATATGTGTATGTATATATGTGTATATATATATATATACACACACTAGCAAATGGGCCCGTGCTTCGCTACGGTGAACTTAATATGTTACTTTTAAACAAATATTTTTTTTCGTGCATAACTCTCTAAATTCGTCACAGTACAGTTCGAGTCAGTGGCATATTTATATATTTCTATTATAAGCGTGTTCCAACAATATTCAGTTTTTATTCTTCAGTTTCCATTAAACCTGAGTTGTACATCCCTAAGATGTGAAAGCGTGTGCAGAATAAGAGTGCGATAATTTGACAATAGTTTCGAAGAACTTCTCCTGCTTACTAAACTTTCCGGACTACCCGGAAGCGGATCAACGATCGTCCAATTCTCCGAAATGATCAAGGATCGAGCGTCGTTTTCGCCTCAGGCAAAATTTTTATGTAATTTTTTTTTCTAATTATTGCAGAATGGGTATGGATGTTCCTAGCCGTTCGGGATCGGTTTCTAATAGAGGACACTGGTCTCATTAGCCAATAATAATGCAACAAAGCAGTAAATCATAGCCTCAAAAACAAACCAAAAATTTTTCCCACGAAAATCTTTATTTTCAGCATTTTTCGCAATCCACTTCGGTTATGACTAAAAACCAAAATGACCAGTCCATTTGTATTCCACACGATTTTAATAATTGTCTAGGTTAGACCAATACAAAAGCAAACATGCAGAAATGAGAGTGTAGAGCTTTCTCAATTGTCATTAAAACTATTTTATCTATTCTATTTCACACAATCCTTGCAAGGGTGGATGTTCGTAGCCGTTCGGAACCGGCTTTAAGCAGTAGGTCCCGGTCTCATTAGCCCTCGTGTGCAAAACAGTATACCGTAGCGCTCCAAACCAAACCAAATCTTGTAAGGGTTCTCTTTTTTTTCTCATATTGTCGCGAGCTCGGCTGTTTTTGTTTTCCTGCCGGTGGCAACGTGAAAAGAGTTGGAAAAAGAAAATAAAGGTTGTTGCTGATGTTGGAGTTTGTGGTCGAATGTTTAATTTTTTTAATACTAATTTGCTCTCCCAAAGACTATTTTTTTGAGAATAGAACATTGTGGTGCCTCACCTCGGGACCTTTGGATTAGAATTGAACTGTTGATTTGAGAAAATTTGAATTGAAATCGAAAGTGTGGGGTGAGTCATTTGAACTTCATTATTTGAATTATGATATTCTCGTAATTGATAAATTTGAATTATTATTTGGTTTTGATTGAATATTGAGTTGAATTAGATATGGATGAATTTCTAAAGCTTAAAAATAAGCGTTCGACCTATAGAACACAATTAACTAAGTTGTTTGCCAAAATCGAAACTGCTTTTAACGATCAGAATTCTCAGTTAGAGACATTAGAAAGTGATTTAGAACTGTTATCAATTAAAGATTCTACTGTTAAAGAGTTAAATTCTGAAATAGAAAAATGTCTTAAACCCGAAGAAATGGAAACCGAAATTATTAATTTTCGTTGCTAGGTGGAGTAGCAGCCAACGCTATAAGTGGATTTAGTTTAACCGCAAAGAATTACGCAGCTGCAATTGCACTTTTGAAACAACGCTTCGGAAATCAAGATATGTTAATTCATGCGCATTTGAACAATTTATTGAATCTATCTCCTATTAAGAATATAACTGATATCCATGGATTGCGCAATTTGTACGATAAATCTGAAACTCAAATTCGTAGCTTAGAAGCGTTAGGTGTCGCAGAAAATACCTACAGCTGTTTACTTTGTCCAATATTATTAAAATTGCTTCCTGGTGAATTAACTTTAGAATTTACACGTATGCAAGATAGTAATAAAAAATGGGATGTTCGAACTCTCATAAATTTTCTGCGAAAAGAAGTTGAATCTCGCGAAAGAGCATTTCAAATACATAAACCGGAAATAAAATCATTAGAAATAAAACCTTAGAGGGATGCCAGATCTTTTGGAAGAAATTGGATTACTGATAAGTATAAGCGAAATATAAACACGAATGGCTCTAGATCATCGGATAGTCCGAATGTCGCCTCCGCAACAGAATTAATTACATCAACAAATGGTTTATGCTTGTTCTGTTCTAAAATACATGGAAGTGAAACTTGTGATTCTTTAAATGTAAATGATAGAAGGGAATTTTGCAAGCGTTATTGGTTATGTTTTTTATGCTTGAAACCCCAGCACCGTTTACAAGATTGTGTTCAGAAGAATTCTTTATCTTGCTCATTTTGCCGAGGATTACATAATGTTACGCTTTGTTTTAAAAAGGAAAATGAAAAAATGAGGACTTTGAAATCTTCAAAAATTGATAATACGGTAACAAAACATGTTAACATTGAACAAGATAAAGGTGATTGTACGATTTCTAATCATGTAAACAATGAACAAAACCAAATTTTATTGCAAACTTCTGCTGTTAAATTGGTTGGAAATTTATCAAGTAGAGTAATTCGCTGTCTTTATGATCCAGGTAATCAAAGGTCATTCATTCGAAAAGACCTATCACGACAATTGTCTTTGAATAAAGTGGGTGAAGAGGAACTTTTTATTCATACTTTTGGTTCAATAGCCCCAACTAGTATAAAATGTGCTCGAGTTCAGGTAAAAATAAGAGATATTCTGGATGAGAATGAATCAGTAATAGAAGTTTTAGAAATTGATGAAGTTTCCAGTGCCCCTTTGGAATTTGCTCCTATTGATATGATTAACGAATTAAAAATTGAAGGAATTAATTTGAGCGATGTTAATTACGATATTTTGGGGAACGGAAATATTTCTTTACTCATCGGTGCTGACCATTATTTTAACATCGTAACCGGAACAATAAAACGTTTAAGTTCTAAATTAGTTGCAATTGAAAGTAAATTTGGATGGCTTCTAATGGGAAAAATAGAAGAAGAAAAAAACTGCGCAAATAAAAATGTAACTTCTGCAATGTCGTCAATATCTTTGTTTGTAAGTAGTTCTAGTATTGAGAATCTGTGGAAACTAGATACATTAGGAATTCGAGACCCCGTTGAAGTTCAATCAAGAAAAGAAATGGAAACGGCTGCTTTAGATTATTTTAAGAAAACGGTTACTGTCAATGATGTCGGAAGATATGAAGTTCATTTACCATGGATCTCTGACCAAATTCTTCTAAATTCTAATGAAGACATCTGTAAAGAACGTTTGAAATCAAACACGAAGAAATTGCTTCAGAAAAATCAGTTTGAAGGCTATGAAGCTGTACTTCATCAATGGATCGAAGATGAAGTTATTGAAGAGGTTCCCTTTAATGAAATTGAGAAGAAGAGCCATTATTTGCCACACAGAGGTGTGTTTAAAGAATCTTCTACAACGAAAGTTCGTCCCGTATTCGATGCTAGTTGTCGAGGTAAAAATTCCTTGTCATTAAACGATTGCTTAGAAAAGGGTTCAAATCTTTTAGAAGAGATTCCCCCCATCTTACTAAGATTTAGAAAAGAAAAATAGGTGTTGTATCCGACATAAAGAAAGCATTTCTTCAGATATCGATATTCAAGCCCGATCAGGAGTTCCTAAGATTTCTTTGGTGGAATAACTTAGAGAAGAAAAGTGTCAAAACCTTTAGACATAAGCGTTTAGTATTTGGTTTAAATTGTAGTCCCTTTATATTAGGAGCTGTACTGAATTATCATCTAGATAAAAATCTAGTGAATTTTCCAGAGACTGTTTCCAGATTAATGAAGTCATTTTACGTTGACAATCGCTTCACTTCAGTTCCAGACGATAACACCTTATATAGATTCATGGAAGAGTCTAAACACATATTAACTGCCTGCTTTGAATTAAGAGGGTGGGAGCATACCTCATTGAACATTGATTCTGATCTATCTGACCCCGTTCCAGTTTTAGGACTGTTGTGGAATAAAAATGAAGATGATATTTTCTGTGATACAACAGCATTGTTAAAATGTTCATTCACAGACTTGACAAGAAGAAACGTTTTGAGCATAATTCACAAAATTTTTGACCCCCTTGGTTTTTTATGTCCCGCTACATTGATTCCTAAATTGCTCATTCAGAAAAGTTGGAATTTGAAAATAGGATGTGACACAGTCCTGCCTGATGACTATCAAAAGGAATTTGCTTCTTGGTTACGGTCTGTATGTTGTTTGTCAGAGGTGAAAATTCCAAGATGCTTAAATATTGACAAAATTCAAGAACTGAGTTTGCATGTTTTCTGTGATGCAAGCAAAAGTGCCTTTAGTACTGTGATATATCTTCGTAAAGTTGAAGGTGATACTATTTCAGTGTCGTTTGTTTCTGCAAAGAGTCGAGTAGCTCCCCTTCGAAAAACCACAATTCCAAGATTAGAACTATTAGCTTGCTGCATTGGAGCACGCCTTTCAATTGTTGTGTTAAAAGCGTTGGATTTAGGAGAAATTCCAGTTTTCTATTGGACTGATTCATCAACTGCATTGTTCTGGATTGAAAAGGATGAAAATTGGAGTGTGTTTGTCAGAAATAGAATAAAAGAAATTAAATCTTTGACTCCAAACGGAACATGGAACCATATTCCAGGGAACTTGAATGCGGCAGATATGCCATCTCGAGGATGTTCTGTAAGTACATTGATCAAATCCAGATGGTGGGAGGGGCCACATTGGCTAAGAAGAAAAAAGGAAGATTGGCCCAAATCCGAAGTTGTTTTAAATGAAGAGGAGATACAAAATGAAAGAAGAAAGACTGTTGCCTCCCATTTGAATATAACCAAGGAAAAATGGTATTTGAGATATTTTTCTAGCTATTTTAAAGTTATTCGACTGACATCATGGATTCTTAGATTCATAAGGAATTGTAAACAACCACAAGAAAAAATGATAGGAAGCTTGACCATTCAAGAAATTAATAATGCTGAAAAGAAATTGCTAAAATTAGTTCAAAACGAATCATTGAATGAAGACAACCTGAAAGGTCTTATGACTTATGTAGACGAAGATGGAATTTATCGATTGAAAACCAAAATCATGAGAAGAGAGGATACTGAAGATTTTAGATGTCCTATCATCTTACCTTCAAATGATGAACTTGTACATCGATTAATATTCGATTATCATTTGCAACTTATGCATGCTGGTGTACAATTTGTACTGACAAGTCTGCGTCAAAGATTTTGGATACTAAGAGGCAGGAAAACTGTGCAAAGAGTCTTATCCAAATGTATCCTATGCAAGAGACACACAGCCAGAGCACCAGAGACTTTATCCTCTACTCTTCCCGAAGATAGAATTCGAGAAGCATCTGCATTTGAAGTGACAGGGGTTGATGTTGCAGGCCCACTACATTTAAGAACTGCCAATAAAGCATGGATATTTATCCCGGAAAAGACAAGTTTGCGTGGTGAAAGTAAAAACGAGAGCTGGAGAATGGATCCGACCTGACAAGAAACTATATCCTCTTGAACTTTCTTCACTTACTTGAACTCATTTAATTCGTAATTCATTTAATATTCCTTTAGTATTTGTTTTATTTTGGTATTTTTTTTATATTGTTTTGATTTTTATTTATGATGATTTAACTTAAAAATCAAAAGGTGGGAGAATGTCGCGAGATCGGCTGTTTTTGTTTTCCTGCCGGTGGCAACGTGAAAAGAGTTGGAAAAAGAAAATAAAGGTTGTTGCTGATGTTGGAGTTTGTGGTCGAATGTTTAATTTTTTTTAATACTAATTTGCTCTCCCAAAGACTATTTTTTTTAGAATAGAACACATATCTCCATCCTTTCCGTACTCTACAGCCTCTAATCCAGGATTTTTTGCCTACCCAACCTTCTTTTTATATCCCTGTCTTTCTACCAGTTTCGTAAAAAATAAAAAGGTGTCAAAAATAGTATAAAATTATTTTCTATGCAGGCCATTTCTGATATGCTAAAAATATGCAGTGCGACAACTGCCATTATCGCGGAAAATGTATGGAGGAAGTGACATAAATCCATAGACGGTTTATAAAGTTGTCCACTTAGCCAGATTTTTCGATAAAGTGATCCGCTTCGATCCCGATAGTATCGGATAATCAAAGCTCAATTATATTTTGTTTCGGCTGAAATAGAATTCCCTTATCCTAAATTTGCTTTGGTTGAAGACGTATGTTGGCGATTATAATGCTTCTTTCCATCTTTTGACGCCAATATATTATTTTGATGTACTTACTCTAAATATACAATAACAGCCAACTATATGAAAAATCTTTTTTGTTATATTATCTTGTCACGTGCTAGGGTGGACAGAAGATATATTAATATCGAATATGTTCATTTAGCGCTATCAAGGATTTCTGTCCATAGTTACTCTATGACTTATCGGGTAGATTTGTATAAAAAAAAACATACGAATGAAAGCTGTTTTTAATATCAATAAATAAAAATAGCAAAATATACGTTTACATGCTAGCGATTAAATCTGCATCGAATTTGTGTCTCATATTAAATTTACTCAAACTTTTTTTATGGTAAAATATAAGTTTAACTCTAAATTACATTACTGTATTACTACTGTACGTTGATTAGCAAAGTTAATATACATTACCATATTACGTGGTAGAATAGGAAACAGAGGCTTTGACAGCAACAGTGCTCATTTTGTTGGTAGTAATAAATGTTTTCCAAAATGAAGAAAATTTATCACAAACCCCATGGTTTTGTATGAAACAGAAACACACATTCGTATTGACAACCCTATGAACATAAAGATAACTCTATAAAATGATAGGTTTTTATTTGTCCATGAGAGTCACTGAAATTTGTACATTTTGTTGTTAGAATATAATCGATAAACATTTCGCTGTAACGTAAAAATTAATCAAGAATTAAATTTAAAATGAGTTCTCATATAAAAATGCTATAATTTGCGTCCCATAGAAATGAAAGTCAATCACTTTATATCTCCATTTCCAGAACAAATCGAACGGATACGACGCAGACGATGTTTCAATAATATAAAATAAGAAATGAATAAATGAGATATTGAAAGGCATGACGTCATAATGATAAAATAATATCGTTTTCACCTATTTGTTATGGGACGAATTGAAAATTTTAATCTCCTGATTTTAACCGAGGAAAACTGCGCTTAAAACAATGAGGAATTTTCACGTTTTCTAATTTTGATTTTAAACGATAGAAGACAAAAAAGTAAGCAGGACAGTAGCTATTTTTCTTTCATTTGGGGGCCTAATGAGTGATTTCTAATGGGTTTTATAGCGGACTCTTTAACGTCTCTCAAAAACGCTACTTTATCTCCGCCGTGTTTGTGACGTCATCGTTCATGTAAACACCGAGCTCCTATGCTGTTTACATGTTAAAAGGCGACTTTTAAATTTGTTTTTTGTGTAAAGTATCGCATATAATAGCATTTTTTTGTTATGTCTGGCATTAAAAAATCATACTCTAAATATTGTATTGTGCCACTCTGTAAAAATACAACAACTAATTGCAATGAGAAGATATTTTTCAGCGTCCCAAAAGACCCACATACACGTAAAATCTGGACAACTGAGATGAAAAGGGATGAGAAATTAAACCTCAAATTATCATATAAATCATCTCTATGGGTTTGTGAAGACCATTTTTCGGTAAATAAATGCTTGCATTTGTTTAAATATTACTATTTTAGAACAATTAAAGTATATAAAATACATCTATACCTTTAAAAGGATTGTTGATTAACCACTGCTATTTAACTTTTAAAACTGCTAATTTTCGAGTATTATCACAGAGTTCAAGTACAATAAATATTTTATAAAGCATATAAATATCGAAAAACATATAAATATCTAAAGCATATAATTATCTAATAAATAACTCGGGGGAGGGGAAAGTTATGTATTTTCAAGGTATTATAAATATTTTCTTCAGAGATGCATACTTTCTTATGTATCAAATGTAACAGTGATATTTTTCGATTAAATTGGTGACTAATTTGAAAAAAAAAAGTATAATATTTTTAAAATACTTAATAATTATATTACTTTAAAAATTAAATTTAATTTGAGAAATTTTATACATTTTTTAATTTGACATTAATATTAAAGGCAATAAAATTGTATTGCTATTTAAAAATGTATAAATAATTAAGTAAAGCCATTTAAAGATTTTAAATTTCTTTTCATCATATTTAAAATATCTAAGAATTGATTTTGTTTTGGTTTGGTTTTGGAATGCTACGGTCTACTTTTTGCAACACGAAGGCTAATGAGACCAGTCTCACAAAAAATACCTCCTCTAATTTTTATTTTAATATTACATCCGTCTCTATTTATAAGAAACGATGCAACTACAAATGTGTATGTATATGATATATGTATATTTATTTGACTTGTTTGTGTTTACAAACAAAAGAGCTGTGTTTAGCATGAATAAAGTATTAATACATGTTAAGTAAAATTGGAAAAAAAAATATAAATGATTTTACACACCTTTGGGTTTTAATTCCTCGTATTTCTGCTCCCATAAAATCCGGGTTTTTTGCCAAGAAAGAAAACATTGACATGCTGTCAATTTTCGGGAGGTTGTCTGATTGTTAAATCCAGGTAGAAGAGACATTTATGACAAATTGAGATAACTAAGCTATCTAGATCGATAAAATAAACCTTCAGGTTTAAATAAAAATAAATTTTGATAGCTAGAAAATTTCAGGAACTTGCAAAAACAAAATCGGAAAATAGTGCGCGCTTAAAAGCAATACAAAAATATTGGTCTGCATGAGCGATGACATCACAACCAATCACGGAGCTTTTTGATGTCACGTGATT